>CAKKOB020001130.1:0-27131 GCA_918844115.2 Phlebotomus perniciosus | reverse complement strand
ATCGCCTGTATTGGGGGGGTGGGCGGTGGAAGAACCTTTCATTAGACAAGGGGTAAGAATCATGTTCGCTCCAGCAATTAACGCTTAAGCAAATATTACGTATGGATAGTAGACTTGGGGATAGTAGTAGGGCATCATCTTTTCAAAGAAAAAAATCCCTTTCGCGGAGAAGCCTCACAGGAAACACACTTTTTTGCAAACAACACGTGATGAAATGGGACGATCTTTTTTTTTGCCTCTGACTTTTGGTGGCGGAATTAACGGTTTTGGGGCGACAATTTTTCCCCCTAAATCACCCAGCTGACCCCTTACGATAGCAATGTTCTCTACGCGTCAGCGATAACTATGAATTTTTGAGGTTATCCGAGATTTTTCTTGTTAATTTTCCAAGTTTTCCGCATAAAAGTCAGTTAAGTTTCTGTTGGAAAATCTTCCCATTTCATGTTTTCTCTTATTTAAATTGTTTTGTAAAATAGAGCCGGTTAAACACTCGATTGGGCAAAATTATACTGAAGCCATTTACATCGCCGGATTGGATTGTCCCAAAATCCCAAATCTTGCCGTTCTTGTGAGGTTATAGAAAAATTGTTTTTAACTCTGTAGCTGAGATTTTTTATAAGGTAATTCAGTATTTATGGTTGAAAAATCCTGCAATCAACCACCAGATTTTTTGATTCTTTTTTAAAGACCATTTTTAGAGTTCATTAGACCAAAATAAGCATAAAATGAGGTTAGATTAAACATCAAATGCTACTCTGAATTCCTTTTTGCGCACTCCGAAAAATTTTTGGACAAGAGTGGGACAGATTAAATCCAATTCAATTCCATCCAGCAAGCGGGATTGGATTTGCCGTTTTAATCGACAAATTAAGATCAATCTCAATCTAATCCAGCGATATAAATAGCTCAAATGACTTTATTTTGATAATTGATGAAAAATTGAAGTTTTTCACAGAAAACATTACATTTAAAGCAATAAAATTGACATCTGACAACTGGAAGTATTGGAATAAATTGGGTAATGGAAACTTTCCCGAAGGGCCAAAAGCGACTTCCAGTGTCGAATTTTCGATAAATGAACTGTCACAAAATGAGTGTTGGGTAAAAAAATACTTGGTAATTATATTCCTTGCATATAATGTACAATATATACAGTGGATGTTCAGCTGGGTAAAAAAAATATTTGGAAAAAAATTGCACTGCAAGACATTAGCCTTCAGCCGGTGGAACTCAGTCGGCTCACTCCTCTGAATATTTAGATTTTTGTTATCCTGGGAAAGACCACACTTTGCCTACTTCAAGGCGAATCACACGTGAAACCACCAAAATGTCACGAACAGAACAAACATGGAAGGCATGCTATGGCCGATGAAGGGTTTCCCCAGACTTCTCCTGCGGAGCCCCTCAAGGAAAAAAGCCCATCGAGTGGTCGAATTAGGGGGTTATAGGGGGGCAAAGGGGGGTAGAAAAGGTGTTGTGGGATTAATAAAAAGCACCTGAGCCTCAATTCCGTGGCTCAGTTCTGTCTAAAAACTGAGCAGCAACTCCAGCTTACATCAGTCGGTTCACCCGGATTTGTTTCTGCCACTCTGTGTGACTTTTCCGTGTGGTTCCCACCGAGACGTGTACCTTCCAGTGGTGTCAGTCAACGGGGAAGAACACTCCCTGCACCTCAGGGCACTCGCGTTTTCACAGAAAAAGACCCACGAGAAAAAATGGGGTGGAAAAACAAATAAAAAGAGACTCACATTGACAGACAGAAAACAAGTGGGGAGTTTTATTGAGAATTCACCACGATAAGTGCGCTCCGAGCGCTTGATGCGAGAAGCTCATTTTTGAATTTATAAGCGCTCTATTGACGCTTTATAACGGTCAATAGTTTGTTGAGCATGGATTTCGCAGAGCTGTGAAAGAGGTAGAATAGATTTGATAAGAAATTTGTTTAGAAAGACAGAAGAAGTTGGTTGGTGTTTTGGTTAGAGAAAGTCAAAGATATTATATGGACGGTTTTTGCCTCGGTTAAAGAATTCTATGAATTCCATGTTGTTCTCCGAGATTGAGATTGCAGGTTCGAATCCAGAGGATTTTTTATTTAAATATTTTTTCTTTTTTTAAAGTCCAACATTTACAAAATATGAGAAAATACATTTTTTTTAAACTTTTTATAAGATCTTAAAAAAAAACTTTTGCGGGATTCGAACCCGAGACCTCGAACCTCTCGGTTGATTCAGGGAGAAACAATCTTGGGAACAAAAGAAGAGTACAAAAAATCATGCAGTTAAAATGCAATAATTTTCCATTTTATTTACTTGTCTTTTTTACAAACTATTATCTTGCTCATTATTTACAATTCTATCAACTAATACTGGGAGGGATAAAAATTCTTCTATTCTACTTATCAATTTTCACTTAGGATAAGAATATTTTACTCTCTAATTTTCAACAAGCATCTGATTGTCATAAAATTCTTATTTAGTTTTTTCTTTCACTTCCTCTCGAATTGTGTAAAAATATCCTAATTATATATTTTAAATTTTATATATTTTTAGCAAAAAATTAATTAACGGTGTACAATTTTCATTTTTTACTTTATTTAAAGCTCTCACAAATTGAGTGAAAACAGAAAACAAGGGGACATTGTGTTAAAATTATTTACAATTTACACATAACATTTCGGAAGATATGTTTTTTTTTCGTATGAAGATAAACAACAACTAAAAAAATGCTTATTGTTAAATTCTTTCTAATTTGTGATATGATTATTCACTTTAATCTTGCTTTATACGTGTCACTATTGACTGATTGTTATAAGAATATTTATTCCCTGTAAATCTCCATTTTCTCTCGTTTTGTCTGATTTGGAAGAAAAGTGGAGATTTTTTTTATTTTACTTTGTTTCTTTGTCCACTGGAAGAAAAACTCCACATAAACGCATGCATTTATGCTCCCCAAAACACTCAGTCATGAAATTATGGTGAAAATTCACCTGAAAATGCAAAAAAATGGGGGAAAATTCAATTAAATTTTAAGGAATTTTTTTTTAAGAAAATTGATCTCTCACCTCACCCAAAAATTCTCGAGAACATTGTACCAAAGAGAGCCACAGCAGCAATGAAAAAGGCACTAAATGGCTTCAATCCATTCGATGAAGAACCTACAAAAAAAATAGTAATAACTTTGTAAAGTTAAATTCACTCGCTTCCGTGAAAAAACACATCATTGAACTTGTTAAATTGCTGAACAATAAAACAATCACAGTGCAAACTAATAAAAAAAAAACGTCACAGAAGCAAGAAACACTAGAAGACGAATTTACGTTTCTCTCTATAAAATTCTAATTGGAAAAGAAAACATGGCGGAAAAACTGTCAGCCGGGATAATTAATCCATTTGGCTGCCATTTTTGCAGTTCAATTTTCCTGCGTAAAAAAAGACTAATAAGCAAAAAACAAACATCACGGAAGCATTTTTACAACAAAAATAAAATATCACACTAGTAAAAAAAAACATATCACAATGAATGGTGGAAAAAGCATTTTGATTTGATAATATGGATAATCTAAATTGAAAATGGCGTGAGACAATAATTTTGTGTAATTATGTGTGAAAAACTTTTTTGACAAGTATATTTCTTGTATATAAAAATGGCCGTATTTCTTGCTGTGTGCGTCATATTTTGACGGATAATAAGCAACATAGAAATGGGGAATTATGATAGACCTGTGATTTGTGTGCCAACGAATGAGACATGATGATGGTTACAAGAAATTTTCCATTTCACTAGGATCCTTTTTCGAACCTGGCGCTGAGAGGATATTTCCGTATTTGTCGAGGAGCTCAATGATCACTCCATTGGACCAGCCAAAGCCAATTTGTACCTCATATTCACCACCGGTGCCATGCCCACCCAATTCCTCAGCATCATACTGGAAACAGACAAAGATCGTCAATGCCTAAAATGCCTAATATCCCCAAAATCTACAAAAGGTAAGATTCATTTTAATGCAAATTCGATTAATGCTTAAAATTGGACACGATGTTGGGAATTTGTGTTATTAAACTTTTCTAAAATTTTTGAAAAAGTTTGAGAACTAAAAAAATTTGAGAACAGTTGCCAGCGCCACTGGCGGGAGATATCAGTGCCCTCACGCGGAGGAAAATAATGCTTGTGTCAGTGACATTTTATTGTTTACGTTTCAAAGTGAAACTCTTTTTCTGTGAAAAAGAAGCAAATTCGAACCTTCGAGCTGGAAAAATTAAAACAATAATGATCCTACCTTCTCAAACATGGCGTGCGTCTCGTTGAAGGCGATGTAGTTGGAGTGAACCCACCTTGTGGCCCAACTGCGAGCCAAATCCTTCGCCCTCTGATCCCTCAAGTTGTCCAGACCGGCGATCAGCATGTACTGCATGGGTGCCCAAACATTGGGATAGTCCCACTGTTCACCGGTATGCAACAGGGTGTTGGGAACTCCACCGGGATAGGTGTCAATGCGTTCACGGTCAATGTAGGCGAGCACTTTTTCGGTGATGTTCTCTTCGCGGGCCTCATTGAAGCACCTCATCCACAGTGGAGAGAGATTTGTGGGGGTGAAGTAGTCGCGACGGCGTGAATTGATCAAATCGTAGTCCAACCATGCTCCAACGTCTTCATGCCAGAAACATGCCTCGACACCTTGGGCGATTCTGTTAGCGTGAGCCTCAAATTCTGCCGCCTTGGCGAGATTCTGGGCCAACACGTAAAATTCAGCAATGATCTTAGCATTCCAGAACAAGATGGCGTTCAGTTCAACCGGTACGATTGAGCGTGTCTTGAGATTTCTCAAATCACCCGTATTTTTACCATCCGCATCGATGAACCAACGACTTGAGAAATCCATGCCACTCTCGGCGCCCGCTTTCAGTTCTGAGTAGTGTTCCTGCTTGGCGGCCTCCGTGGGGAAGTCCTGAGATGTTTCGACATCCTCACGGTAGGATTCAGGACGTGGACCCCGGGATTTGTCGCCGTAGAGGAACATTGTGTGGCCATTGCACTGAACTGTGTGATTGTTGAGCCAAAAGTTGAATTCATGCTCCAACAACGGAACCGCCTGGATGGCAAACTCCTGATCACCCGTGAACTCCACATAGGCCTTAATCATGCCGGACAGGAGTGGTGGTTGGGATCTCTTGGAGTAGTAGACACGACCACCGTTGGGAATGAAGCCAAATCTTGAGATGATGTTCAAGAAGTTCTGAAGCATTCCCTTTGCCGTCTGAAAGGAAGGATCTCAAGTTATCAAGATGGCGTCTTGCGGTGGCAGCCATTTTGAAGTTCAAGATGGCGTCAGCCTGTTCTAAAGTAAAGAATAGGCACTTACCGAGAACATTTCTGAATAGAGGAGTCCTTTGATGATCCAGTAGGAGTCCCAGTAGTAGAATTCCCTAAATCTTCCTCCTGGCACAATTACAGGGTTAGGCACGTGAATTATAGAGTATTTCTCAGGCTCCTGTTCCACATGCGTTGTCATCTTTCTGCCCAACTTCAGCCACAAGTCATTGAGCTCACGGCCAAACTCCCTTAGCTTCGGATCTTGCACCTTCTCGAGGAATCCGGGGGTTTCATGCCAATCTGAGGGTGTCCAAGGCTCAAATTCTGATCCCTCCTTGTCGAAGTTGTCATTGACAAAGCTAAGGATCTGCTCTCGCGTTGGTTGCTGATTGTGCAGCGTCATGAATTCTTGGAAGCGCTGCAGCGTGACTTGTGGCGTGTCTTTTAGTTTCATATCCACAAAAGTCTTGGAGTCATTAAACAGATGGGCCATCTGGATGGTGTCCAGAAGGGGTCCATGGCAATAAATTTCACTGGAAAGATAATAATTGGAGAAAATGTTAGTTTTATGCATTAAATAACTTTGTGCCTGAAGTATAGGGCTTAAGGGGGGAAAAATAGAAAATAAATTTGTTTAGAAAAGGGGAAATAACTGGAATTATTTTTAAAGTTTTCCAGTTATTTCCGCCATATTTGTTCGTGAAGAATATGATTACCTATCACAGGAATCATCCCAATTTTCGACTTGTCTAGTGACTAGAAATCCTTGTACATGACTATTTATCACAAAGAGCACTCCTCCCAGTATCAGGAGACTCTTAAATAAGCGATTCATTTCACAATCACGTCTCTCTCGGCCTTTTACACAGCAAGAGAAGCCACACTATCAATTGCACTTTTCAATTGCTCGTTAATTGTTTTTCCTAATCAATCTTCAAGGCTCTTGTATTTTTTTCTCTCCTTCAAATAGAGTGTCTCTCTTGGAAGACTCACTTTCAGTCGCAAAGTCAGAAACTATTATGCTGAATTGTTATCACTTGAACTATCTTTTCAATTGAAGCACCTGGATGGGTTCTAATGGGGTGGGAGAAGGAAGAGAACTTGTCAGCCCTTTCTTGGTAGAAGAAAAGGAATATCCAGCACCAAAAAAAGAATTGGGAGGGTCAAAAGTGCAATGAACAAGTTGAACTTCCTCCTCTGTCGGGTTGAATTTCAAATGAATGGCAAGTTTAATTGCAAAGAATTATTTATGGCAATTGCATTTACAATTATGTCACGATTTTTGCCGTCGCCGCAACATCTGCGGTTAATCTATTTAGACATAGAGTTGGAAAACCCGCGAGAAGGCCACCTTGAGACACACACCGTAGTATTTTTTGCTGACCCTCATGGATTTTTCATTCTCTCCCGCCAATTTTTCTCTATGAGGCTTTTCCTCAAATGCGCGCGAAATAATTTCATATTGAGAATCTGCCATTGAACGTGCTCTGAATAAACGTGAAGAAAAAAATCTTACATTGATCTCACGCACGAATTGCGGAAAGGGCTTCGGTGCGCGTAGATCAAGGTGGGTGAAACATGGAGATGTAACGGAAATACATATTATTAATGTTGTGAATTGTCCATTGTGCAAAAATTATGTCGCGTGCAAGCGACGTCATAGCGAAAGGATATGAAAAAAAAAGTCAAAGTCACTTAGAGGTGATTTCTGGGAATGAAAGATTGAGGAAAAGGTCAATTTCGCATAAATTTGAATGGCTAATCATTTTTCTAAATAGCACAGAATAGAAGAAGCTTAAAAAGTTGTTAAATTAATTGAAACTTTGTCTATACGCAATTTTTTTTAAAAGTGGGATATCAGACAGTTAAATATTTACGAAATTCCCAGGTGATAGAGATCACGTTTCTAAATTTATCAGCAAAAAATCTACAATTAGCAAAAGCAAAGAAGCTAAAGGTGCAAACAGACGAGAGGTTGAATCTCAATTTCAAATTGCAGGTAAGTAATCCACATTTAGACGAGATTACATTGGAATTTCGTCTAAAAGTGATTTTCACATTTTCTATGCAAGTTAGACTCGTCTAAAACTGGTCTAAATCGAATTCCAAGCTTTTCTAAACCGTTTTTGTTACAAAATCA
This sequence comes from Phlebotomus perniciosus, assembly GCA_918844115.2. Classification (NCBI taxonomy): domain Eukaryota; kingdom Metazoa; phylum Arthropoda; class Insecta; order Diptera; family Psychodidae; genus Phlebotomus; species Phlebotomus perniciosus. Next base: position 19,681 of record CAKKOB020001130.1, on the reverse strand, counting down.
TATAAAATATTAATTTAAACTGAATTTTAGACTCTTTAAATATACGAAAATGTTTAATTTTCCAACTGTAAAACTCGTCTAAATAGTTAATCACGCGTTAATCACAAAGTATTGTCGTGTGTCAGCGCCTTTAGGTGTAAGTAATCTTTTTCCTTGTCTTTCCAACTCATAAAAGTGATGAATTGTTGTGTGAATAGTTCATTATTTTAATTTTTAGAGATAACACGTCCGTTTCACGTCCGTTTTAAATTTGTCTAAGAGGTTTATAGGATTATTAAGCGCGTGTGTTAAAATTCCCCAAAATGATTTAAATGCGCAGACAAGAGATTAAGTGAGATGTTAATGGATGAAATATTCCATTGATGAGTTATAAGAGAGATTTTTAGCACTACCACGACACGAGACTCACGAAAATTGATTTTGGCAAACCCGATAAATCCAGCAAGGTGCTCTGGATGAAGGTGATTGTGTGACTGGCGCAAGAGGTGTCACGAAGAGGGTATATATGGATGGTAACAATGCCAACATTATCATTGAGGCAATTGAAATGGCAGGTGATAAACAATTATCAATCATGGGCTGTAAATTCATCTCAAGTTTTTCTCGGAAAATTATCTTGGGTGTATTTTGACCTGGTCAGTTGTGAAGAGTCCATGAAAATCGCATGAAAAGTAAATCCCACCCAATTGACATGAGATTAATATTGTTATTTTTGGGGATGAATGAAGGAACGATAGGAAAAAAAATACTCCAAAAATGTTTGATTAAAGGAAAATCCCCAGCGAGGTCTTCGAAATGTGAAAAGATATTGAAATAATTGCACTTTATGTACTCAAAAGAGGTTTATTTGTCCAAGTGCGGGAGCTCTTCAAAGGGTTAACAATAAATATTGTCGTCAATTGCATTTCACTAATATGTATACTCAATGAAATGGAACTTGATCTCATTAGATAAGTTTTTGTCACTGCAGTGGAAAATTTCAATCTTGTCTTTCTTCTCCATCTTCTCACTGATTTATTATGTGTTATGTCAAGGGGGAGATATTAAAGACTGAAGTGGTGTACATTTGAATGGAAGTGCGCGAGCGAGCTTTTGGAAGTGGAATGGAAATGCTAAATCAAGTAATTTTGAAAGCATCTAATCTAAGGAAGATCAGGAAGTTTTTGCAGAGACTTAGAATTATTTTAAGAGCTTTTGAAAACTTTCAGGAGCTTTTAAGGAAGAGCGTTAGCTTGATTAACTGAGAGCTTTTAAAAGTTGCTTTAAAGTTTTGCAGAAATTTACGACCATTTAAAAGATATGGAAAATTTGTAAAGCTTTGGGATATTTTTTAGAGCTTTTGAAATTCTTACTATGTTTTTAGATAATTCTGGAAAGGTTTAGTAAATTTTCTTAAAACTTTCATGGAAAGCTTTTTTTGGAAGCAAAAACATAAGATTTCTTATTAGAAAGCTTTCTTAGACGTCTCAAAGCCTTTTCAGAATATAGAGCTTTCATCCTAACATGTTTATTTTTAAGCTAACACACTATCAAAAAGTTTATGGGAGTTCTATAAAAGCTCTTTAAAGTTATAAATGGAATGTCCCATGAAAGCTTTTAACTCTCTAAAAGCCTAAAATGAACTGCTTAAACATCTTTAAGCTTTAAAATGTTTTCTAAAAGCTCTGGGAACTTCAAAAGCTTTCAGGAAAGTTTGAAAATTTCTTTAGAAGGTTCTACAAAATCTTCAAAAGCACAGTTTTTTGAAAATGTGAGCTTTTTAAGCTGTTCGTTATCTCACTTCTAAAAACTCAAAATGAATTTTGAAAGCTCACAAACTGACCCAAAAACTTTTACAAAGTTTCAAAAGCTCCTAAAATTGATTTTGAAGCTTTGAGCTTTGAAAAACTCCTCAAAGCTCCTGATCGTAAGGCTTATCTTTTTAACACTTTCCACTGTACACCATTTTTATCCACATTATCTCCCCCTTGTGTTATGTAAATCTCCATTGTGTTCCCCATCTCTCACACTGATAAACCCTTTGGCGGGTGCAGTGGAAGAAAAAAAAATAACGGGCTGATATAAAGTCAATTCACGGTGCAATTGTTCCGACTGAGAAATCATCAACTGGTGTGTGTTGGTAAAATATCTGATTGTGCAATATTGAATGGAATTGGCGAACAAAACAATTCGCCAATTCGTCACACAATTGCCAATTAAATTGATCTCATCCGTGAGATATGTCGAGGGCGTGAGGAGAAAAAAGAATGATCAGAAAAATCTTCAATCTTGATGATGGTGGGTTTGTTTTTTTGATCGTTCCAATTTGATGAGAGAATGTCATAAAACAAGCTGGAAAATCCTCTAATTGGCCCCAAGCTCAATGACTATATGTCTCTGGGTATCGCAATTTTCTTATCATTTTCACACGGCACGGGAAAAAATGTGACTTTCTGCGACTGTAAAATGATTGACTGTCGCAAAATCGTGCGCGATAAGATCTCTTTTTTTTTCTTTTTTTTGTGTCACGGCGGCCTTTTCTCGGGATCAGGCTTGGATGAGTGCAATTAAAGATCATCATTTGATATTCTGAGCCCGAAGGAAAACCCCCGAAAAAAATAGTTGACCTTTAAATGATTTTCCTCACAAAAAGAGCACTGTGTAAAAAAATGTTCTGTAGCACAAACTTGACTCTTTTATCACAATTCGTGCAGCAAGATGATGAAGAGATAATATTTGCACAATTGATCACTCGTCTGATGAGTTTTATTATCTCCGGCATGAGAACTGCAAAATTTGTGCCTCTTTTTTTCCTTCACGGTCAATTTATAATATATATGGGAAATATACCAGCAAATAAATAAAAACTCTTGTGTTTTTTTTCACTTATTTTACGCCACTCTTATTACAAATTTTTATCAAATTAATTTGCTGTATTGTGTCGTTTTTTCTATTGACTTTATCCACCCATTTTCGCTTCTGGCGCAATTATACAGCACATAAAAGTTTTTGCACATTTTCCTTTTATTCTCTCCTGCTTTTTTTTCACTCTCTCACAATTTGCGCGATTTCACTTCTTTTGGTTCTTGGCGGGAAGAGACCAAAACACTTTTCACTGCACAGAGAGGCAGGAAAATTTTGGCGCCAATCACTACTCCCAATGCATTTTTCTTCTTATCACTTTATGTCCGGTGATTCACTGGCGGAAATGGGATTATTTAACTCTTTTTTTTTCTTTATGAGATTTATGTATTTGCACCTTTTTGTATAATAGAAGTTTTTAACATCCACTTTAGTGGATTGCTGGAGAGCAACTGAATCGCTCCGGACAGATAGAGGATTAAGCTGTCGAGAGTTTAAGATAATTTAATCGACAACCAGCCAAGCAATATACCCTCGGTGAGCTTCAACAGGCAACTGGTCTGGTGGAGCTCAACTTTAATCCATGACGATCGTGTGCAAAATTTCCTCCACAAGCACACCTCAAAGTGCCACAAATTTACAAATATATAATTTTCCAGGGGAGGGAGAGCGTGTCTGTGTGCCTTTAAAATGAGGCATTTTTCACCACAATTTTATATTATGTTCGCACTTTTTTTTTTGTCGTTTCCACGATATTCACTTACCGTATTGTTATTGTGATTGTATAATCTGGCGAATGCAAGCAATAACGTCACAGATCAATTGCTGAATTTCTCTTCTCTCACCCGCCAATTTTTCATTGGGGCAAAAAAGCGGTTTTTTTTTTCTTAATTTTGTTTATCAAATTCCTCACGTGGAATTTGCAAAAACTTTTTGCGCCAGTTGGAAAGGGTCACCTCGAGAGATGTTTCACGGTTATTTGCCAAAGTCAGAATTGCAATCATTTTGTTACAGATCATAATCATGAGAATTTGCAGGATGGAGAGGCAGGTGATTCTGTCGTATTGCCTTTCGTGTGAACAGACAAAATAATTGCACACATGAAACATTATTATTGATATCCCGCAATTATAGATGTTATAAAAACCGATATTAAGAGATTTTTTTTTATTATGTTGGATAATTGGACACAGCAGAATTTTCTTTGTTAGTGTAATAAAAAGAATAAATATAAATTTTATTACAGGAGAACACTGAGTTCTAATTAATGTTATAGTTTTTATCGTCACGATGCCGCGTAAAGAGTTTTTTAATTGATTTTTATAGGTACGAAGATTCATTGACTTACAGCATTCTTATGGGAAATCGCATTGGTTAGAAGAGGACAGATATAGCCTTGGTTTAATCTGTTCTACATTTTGTGATGAATCTCCAAAAAGAATTTTCCGTAAGAAGTCAATACTTCATGTCAGTTGAATCATGAGCTTTTACAGTACTTGAAAGCACATGATTCAACTGAACGGTATTTTCTGCTCTTCTATCTGAGCTTTTCCGGAAAATTCTTTATGAATATTCCTATGAGAAATAAATACACGCTTATTATTGGTGAAAATTCGAAAGTTTTCCAATGGAAAATGTGATTAAACAGTTTTCAACTGAAAGAATCTATTCGCAAATATGTTTTTTCTGTCCCTTTCTAACCAATGCAATTGCTCTATACAGACCTCTGAGTCAATGAGTTTACACATTAATAATATTATTATAATAAGAAAAGCACAACGAAGACACTCTCTGTCTCTTTTTAACCAAATGTCGCTTAAAGAAATGAGACAGCAGACTTAATACTTTCGTGATAACGAGGTAATAACTATGATAATACCTATGATAATAGTTATTGCTCGTGGCGCTAAAAAATATGTCCATTTGATAATAAAAAGAGCTTATTTAATTTTTTATTATTTAAAAGATGTAAGTGTGACTTTTTCATGATGTTTCAGTCATTTCTACGTAAAACCTTGAACTCCACGATTTTTCTCTCAGTGTTTCCCAACGGTTTTTGTATCTTTTTTTTGCTTGATTCTGCAAGCTGCCCATTATTGGCGAATACATTAATATCGAGGAATAAAAGTCGCGCGATGAAGGGGATATTGAAAGTGAAATTGTCAATTCGGGGAATTTCTACATGACGCATTCAAAAATTTACCACGTGTGGGAAGGTATTTGAAGAAATAAATGTCTCTGTGTTACTTGGGCTTTTGACTTCTTTATCACAGTGTTCCGGAGTAGCCTCAATGATTCCTTATCATGTCGCGGTGATAAGCATTTTAGCAAATATTCTAACAACACATAACAATAAATCTTATCTCAACTTGCTGTCGTGTGTTAATTGATGCGACAAGAAAAGTGGCCAATTCCACGAAAAATTGCGTGAAATCTCAACATCTGATAACATTTTTAACGAAATCACATCTATTTTTGGAATAAATCAATTGAATTCTCAATTAAAAAAAAAACATGGGTTATCAATGAAAAGTCGTCACTTGATGATGCGTGGGAGGAAAACTGGGTAAAACCAGTGATTTTTCTTTAAATACTCTATAAATTTTCTCATTGTAAATTCCCTTCCCATTCACGACATGTAGATTTAATTCAAAATCTTGTAATAATTTTAACTTCACTCCATGTTTAATTGATCATACAATGGCGTGAGAAGCAACCTTACGGGACACAGCGTAAAATTTCGCGGTGTTTCTCAACACTTCCCTTGAAAATTCTAGGTACTCCCATTGAGAAAGTCTTCCTGCTATCATTTTATCAGTGAATCTTTTTTCAAGGAACTTAAAATTCAATTGCTTGCTTTATCTTTATAGTTTTTTTTTTATCATAAAGGGAGAAATATAATAAGTTGCGGAAGCTTTTCTAATTATTGTGACGATCATTAACTTATAAACGATTTTATGGAAAAAAATTGATAACGTAAACACACGACAGAATTTCTAATTTAATTTATTGATAAGTTTGCGATAATGTAATTCATTTTTAGACGAGTTGATTCCAGTAAATCACGTCTAAATTGAATTATTTCCAACTTCACGCTTGTTTATACGAATTTTAACATTGTTTAAAGATAAAAATCCACCTTTTAGACGAGTTGATTCGTCTAAATCGTATAAAATTGTGTCGTTTTCAATTTTTTGCTTATTTATACGAGTCTGGGAACTTCTTTAAAGGTAAAAGGTAAAAGATCTTACAGGATTTGGATATATAAGCGCAATATTCCATATAATCATATTTAGACGAGTCAACTGGTCTAAAAGTGGATTAATCACACAATATGCTCATTTTTTACGATATTTCCATGAATTCTATAAATCATGGTGAAAAAATTCTGAGAAGAACTTAAAGCCATTATTAGAAAGTTTTTCTCAAGAATCATAGAAGAAAAAAAAACACTTTCAATGGATGTTTTTGTGGTTTTTCCGCTTAGAACTGTGAACCCTGGGGTGAAAACCTTTAAACACGCAAAAGTACTCAATCCTATTTGAATTTTAAATCACTGTTTTTTTCAATTGAAGTAATATTATTGAAAATTATTCAATTCCGAAGCTTCTCAACATGTTTTTCACGCCTGTTGATTGAAAATCGAGGAATTAAATTGCAAAGTAGAACAAATTGGTTAATTCCTCTTAAGGGAAATCCATTTTGGGCGCCAAAAGATAAAGATTTAGCCTTTCTTGTCACTCCGGGAGTCTTCCGGACTAACATTCCACATCGAAATTTCCATCTCAAGTGCATTTTATAACACACTCTTCAAAGTCAAATGCGTGTTACTCCTATTTTCTGCATGAAAATCTATTTATAAAGAGGAGATAATGTGTGAAAATTGGCCACTTTGCCGTGTCTATTTGTCCACCAAGTAATTGTTGTATCTTTGCGATGGTATGGGGACAAAAGAGGTCCAACATGGAGTCTAAATTTAGCCATTCAACCACTTGATTGTGAATAATTGAATTTTATTGAAAGAGGTATATCAGACTGGAAATTGCACGCATAAATCAAAACAAATGTATTCAGTTTGAAGAGATGTTTTTGTGGCGGAAACATTCAGCACTAATTGAAGTGAATTGGGCGCAAAAGACCAAGTGAAGAGGCCAATTGGATGTCTTTTAAGTTAAGAATTTTTTGTATATGGTGAGGATTTTTCCATCATTTGCGCGGGGTTGGGCAATTGGGAAGTTTCGATTCCCGCCAAATTGATTGGCATATACATAGAATATGTTTGGTGTCAGTTGATCATTGTGCTGTCCGTTGACCTTTCCCACCCGAGCGTGTCTCATGTTATTCCACAGGCATTTTTGTCTGAGGCCGCTGAGACACACCGCGACATATCGGAGGGATGGGATGTTTTATTTTAAAGTGGAACTCATATCACAGTGCTTTGATTCCATTCCTAGATTGATATCAATTGGTCACCAGCTGGAACTAGTTTAAACTCGACTTCTCCGACTAACCCACTTTATTCTATCCAAGCATCCAAAGGAAAGCTTTCTAGGGAATTTCTCAAGTTTCTCAGCTAAATTCTCCAAGCAATGGTATCTTATCAAGATAACTCCATAGCTTCTAACTAGACTTTCTGCTCTTTTAACTCTTTTATTTGATTTTTCCCATTTGAAGTTGCAAAAGTTTTGCCTACAATTGGGAGTTTTATTTTGGCGCGCTTTTTTCTCCCTTGAGAGCTTGAAAGTTTTGGAAGGCTTTTTAAGTGGAATCTTCGACCTCAATTTCTCCCTTGGCAGCCCCCCATCTGAAATTTATCTCCGGGCGCCACCTAAATTAGTCATCCCCGTCATATGACAAAATCCAGCTACTCTCTGGGTGATTCTAGCAGTTGATTTACATTGTTTTTCACATTGAGGAAAATCACACTTTTTCCACCCGACACTCTTTGGGTATTTCAAGTTCCTTCACCATCTCTGTCTCTAGTTGATCTTCAAGGTTGTTTCAATCTCTGCAAAGTGGTTACGAGGCAGAAACTGAGTGTATAAAAGCTGAACATGTGATAGGAGTAATTGTATACGAGTTAATTCTTTAGAATATGTAATTGATTTGTTTACTAAAATATTCTGCATAGGAAAATTCCCTAAATGGAAATTTGAGGCAATTTAATCAGAAAAGATAAAAATTGATTGCTTTTATTGAATGAGAGAGTTGTTTTTTGAGTAAAGATTTTTTTTTAAGATCCCGGAAAGATCTTCTTTTCGGTCGTTTCTTATAAGTCAAAAGTTTCTTATAAGCCTTTAAACAAAAAGAACTTGTAGATAAGACCATAAAATTTTAATTTTAACAAACAATATATTGAATTATGGCAGAACAATCTTAATTTTACTCTAACATTTCCTTGTAGGAATAAAATTTATCCATAAAAAATCTTCTTTTTATCCTTTTTTTTGCTTAAGAACGCGTTTAAGCCGAAAAAGTCTTATTTTTAGAGGAAGCAAATTCTTTATATCAGTGCTGATATACTCTTGAGAGAGTTATCACACGAGAAAAATCGATGGGACGCAATAACTCGGTGAAAAAGTATCTTCCTCTCATCTGAATTCCATTGGTTAGAAAGAGACAGAGATTAACGTATAATGAGCGATTATTGTGATCTTCGGACGTTAAAATCGCATAGTTTTTTGTTCCTTTCTAACCAATGTAAATCAGATAAGAGGAAGACACTTTTTCGCCGAGTTTTTTCTCGTATGATAGTTTGGTAATTCGTAAAATGTCTTAAAAAGTCTTAATAAGACTAAAATCATAACGACAGATCTATAAAAAGTTAGAAGTTATGGTTCTGTCACATATAGAAATACTTCTGTCAACGGATTCTAATCTGACAGTTGAAAACGGTTTAATCGCACTGTCCGGAATATCTGACATTTTTTCTTTTAAAACAGACATCGACAAATCTTGTCAAACAATGTCAAAATAGTGTCAAATCGGAACAAAATCTGTCAAATTAGACAAGCTTTTTCAAGATCTGCTTTAATCGCTCATTTTAATGCTCATCTTTGTCTCTTTCTAACCACCGCGATTTCGCACATAGAAATGAAACAAAAGATATTTCTCAAAGCGTCAACCGCGTCAACGCATTAATTAAACTGTCATTTTGCTGCGTGTGATAGATCCTTAAGATTAATTATTTCACTCAGTAAAGTCTTTTTTACAACACTTGCTGGCGCGCCAAAAAAATCGCGAAAGTGCCTAATTGCTAAAATGTTTCAAGGCGAACAATAACCATATTATATAGTTTCTTCAGAAAATTCCATGAAAAGCTCCAGCTCAAAGACGGAAGCTCAAGTGAGATCAATTAGTATTTGAATGTCGACATTAACTTGTCGTCAAATGGTTGATTATATTGCGCAGCGATAGAAACATGAGGCACATGCTTGTGCGGAAGATAAAAACGTGGCGGAAAAGGCGCGAAAGGGGCTCGCCTCGATTGCAATTGACTCCAATTGGTTGACGCGGGCTGAAATTTCATCATTCGCCCGCGAAAAGCCAGTTAGTCACACACTGCCACAAAATGTGGCACACACTGTCGATATCTCTGGTTGGGGCAATTATAAACTCTTTTGCTGGCTTGCGGCACATGCGAAAATCTCAACCAGAGACGGACTGGGCAAGGTCACAGAGAGGTCACTTAGGGATGCGAGACTATCGCACTTGGTCGTGGGGGCGCGCTTTTGTCAGTTCATTTGGTTCATTGAACCGCGCCTATATTATCGGGAGAGAAAGTGCCGTGTGAGGATTATATAAATAGAAAATTGTGTCAACTGTTATCAGTGAAGACCGAAAGTCAAGTTGAGGGTATACAAAAGAAATCAATACGAATGAATCACACCGCAATTGACTCTCGTGTCGCTATTTTGCCATCAAGTGGCGGACATTAAAAAACAATTTCTGCCGATTGCACTTGCATAAGGTTAAAGAGCGCAGCTCTTTAGCATTAAGATAAAAAACCAGGGGTTTCCTTTATCTAGAAACAAATTGATGTGGTAATTATTTTGCTTATTCGAAATTGGTTTTTTGTTATCAGAAAGTTGATTTTAACACAATTTAGATGCTAGGATAACCATATTTTCTATTGTTCACGAGCTTCACGAGAGTCGCATACAAAGTGTATGGACCGCTTTCTCGGATCATAGTTGCACGCGTAGGGGAGAGTATAGGCAAGCTTTTGGACGAACCAAAAATCGAAGAACGATTTTAAAAGCCGCTCAATTGCACTCAACTGCTCAAATTGCTGTTGTAGTGCTTCCATTCTGTTTAAAGCTATATACTTCAGTGAAGGAGTATTTGCCATGTCATTCTCTCTATAAGCTCACATGTGATCATGCCTAAGTTCCTCAGTGGGACGTTGCACCACTATAATTGTTATTATAAAAGCAAAGACAACTGTTTAAACATTATCTCAGCTGCCGGTCTAACCTTGTTTGGTTACCAGATGAAATAACATGGCGGAAAATGGATTTTTCTACAGACGTCTTTTTTTTGTAACCTTTTGAAACTTTAATTTGAAAATTCCGAAATTCAAGCTTCATTTCTGGTCAAAAACTTACCTACTTTTCCCTAACAATACGGTTTTTAAACCTAAACCCTAAAATACTTTTTATGGTCCTATATTTCCAGATAATAACCCCTATGTTAGAATTGAGTCTCTTCCTGCTTCATCGCTGAACTGGTGAGTTAGAAAAAATAATCATATTGGAAGCTTATTGGCTTAGCAACAACTCTGGAGGTAGAAAATGATTCTTGGCCAGAGTATTGCAGGTCAGAAAAACACTATTTCGTCAGAAAATTCTGCAAACCGCCCCAAAAATGAATAATCATCAACAATTATGGGATTTACAAGGAATTATGAGTCATATTCTCTGAGTTGTAAAATCCTTTTTTTACCCGCATTAACACATTACTTAGAAATCTCAATTAGCATCTCTGGCTTTCTCTCTCGTTTCTTTGGGAATTTTATTTATTTCCTTTTGAGCTTGAGGTGCCATCATTGATTTCTTGGTATTTTTATTTTAATTTCATTATGCTAGATATTTGAAATGTAAGTAAACCATCGAGACGATCGAGACCATTAGCTAAATATTTTAATACTTTATGAGGGCATAACATTAATCGCGTCATATTTAATTCATGCTAATTTCTTTTAGGGGAGAATAGAGCTTTTTGGACAACTAAAAATAAACAACAGACTGTCTGAAATGATTCTAATCTCTCTAATGGCTATAATGGTTTTTGATGTTGTTATTTGCTCAGACGTTTATCATTATGATATATACAAACTAATTTCGATCGAATAAAGAGAAGATTTGAGTTTATTATTGATATAATAATCAAATATTAGGGAGAGTAACGTTATCTCCGCCATGAAAATCTCTCGAGTGAGAGCTTTTTCACTTCTGCGTCCGCCATTTTGAAAGACGCTCAAATCTCAAATCTTATATTTCTTCTATTGTAATTGTATCCCCCAATGCGGTACTGATTCCTCAGCAGGGTCGAAGTAGAATTTGCGTCAAGCAGTCGTTGTTGCATCACCAGAAGGCACATTTTCTCTTATATTGCAAAATGAATTAACGCCGAGGAAAATGAATGCATATATTGGATTAGCATTGAGAATATTGGGTCATTTTTTTTCTTCTAAGTCACGGTGATTGTCATGTTTTAAGACGACAAGAAAGAAAAAACAAGTGGATGACGTCATTTCAAGACAAATTGATTTTTTGTGAGAATCTTTGAAATGGCGGAGGAAATTTATCGATATCGTGACGCAACATTTTGGGAGGTGTGTTCGAGACGAGACTTTGAACTCGTGGAAGAGCCACAGACACGCAAAACTTGATATTTTAATAATGCCACGAGCAACGAGCTTGAGAGTTTTAATCGATGGAGGGAAAAAGTTTGTAGAAGAATTATCATGACGCAAAATACGAGTTTGTGCGAAAATAAATAACCTATGATCACTTTGGATCTCTATCCGGTTGGAGTTTGACATTTTCCGCGGGCTTTTTTGCGCGCGATTTTTACCTCTTCGTGCTAAGAAAATTTTGCATACTTGGCATTTTGACATGTTTGACCTTCCCGCGTCACACCGAAAAAGGTCAACCTCTCATGTGTGTATTTAAATTATGCATTTGGTCTCTCTCTCTATTCTTTTCTCGCTTCCACCTTTCTTTTTTGCAATATCTCACCTCTCTGTCGTGATGGATTTTTGCATCCATACTAAAGATCGGAAGTAGGAATGAGAGATCAAGATGAAGTTGGAAGAGAGAGAGATAGAGCCATGATGGAACTTTTTAGAGGCGCTTATACCTACATAAAAAAAGATCTCACTCCTTACCTGTTTGCTGTTGTCCAGTCGTCTGAAGACATCTTGACACTCTTGAATGGCAAATTTACGCAATTGAATTTTATAGTTAGAGGAAATGGTAAAAATTCGCGGTATTTTCTCCCCTTTGAGTTTGTTATCTAATCATGTGTTAATTGTCTAAATTCGATTTTTTTTTACCGAATTCGTCTCTATACACTATCAATCACTTTACACAACACGAAAATATGGCATTTTTTGGTGCTCCTCAGGGGCCGTTAAAAAAATGGGGCACTCCGTAACACTCGGAAATACCACAAGTGAAAATATAACCTCGATTTTCACACCAAGTGAAATTGGCGCCGAAATAAAGGCGCGCGTCAAGTGAGGCGCGAAGGAGCAAAAGTGCGTCCAAGGGAACAAAAAAAGATACCCGGAGCCCACTGTCGTACACTTCTGCTCACAATGAGTCCGTTTTGTCAACTGGTGACTTGCTCAATGTGCCTATACTTGAAGTAATGTGAACGTCATAAATGGCAAACCATGGGTGAGAGGGAGAGGAGAGCTTAATTTCCTCGTCTCTCACTCTCCCGCGCTCTTGCGAGAGAGGAACAAAAATTACGTGTGTAATGGCTGAAAGTTAGAAAAAAGCGGATTCACATTATGAAAAAAATATAGTCCATCATCTTCCATCTCTTTCTCACGCCCACATGCCCTTTCCTTGACTGATAAGACGGATCACTATCCAAGCGATCTCGCTCTCTCTCTCCCTCGCCTCAGCTCATGTTTCTCGATCAGTGACACATTTTTTGGCTTTGCGAGAGAGCCTGAAATTCACTGTTGCATCAGCTGGATGGTGTGCGAGCGAGAGGGAGAGATTGAGTTTTGGAGGCTCGCCACCTCGTCGCACCAATCGCAGAGCCCAATCTTGGCATTCTCTCCGCTCTCAGTCGGTCACGTGGTCAGACTCGGCAGCTCTCACCTCACGTTTTTTCTCCATTTATATTCCGTTTTTGTCGCTACGCCAAAACTCCGAAGACTCCATGCTCTGTGACGTCACAGTGCATTAAACTCGCGGAAAAAAAGTCCAGTTTGAAAAAGAGGTACATTTATGACCCACATCAGAGTTAACCTTATCACTGAACCTAAAAATTCGAATATGTTTACGAAAAGGAGAGCAAAAAAATGGACACGAGATGAGAAAACTCGATTTTTCTCGTTTCACTGTCCGGTCTTGCTTATCAACAGAGTCTCGAGACACGCGAGAAACGCGCAAGACAAAGAATTCAAGCATATCGAGATGTGTTTAAATATAGATAAAGAGCGAATATGAGGGGTCATCATACTGAGGAGAGCAGCACATCATGTTTGAGGGAGTTGAGAAGGCAGTTATCTTTTAAATTTATTCAGTCTTTCGAGTCGGAAGCCATTTTGTTGTGAAATATTAAAGGACGCCACGCCATTTCAATAAAAATGGCGGCCGTCTTACGATGAAGTGCTAAGAAACTATTCATTTACCGGACAAAAGATAGTGTTTCTAACCGGAAGGATTAATCAGAAACTGGATTTAAGTCCTGAATTGCCTGAATTGAGATTTTTGTAGCTGCAAAATAGGTTAAAACGTGACGCTAATAGATTAAGCGGGAAGATTAATCCATATTAATGGGAAATTAAGTCAAGACGATTTCACTGAGACTGTTTTGATAAGAAAAACGAAAGTTCATCATAAATGGATGCGATAATTACGTTGCGAAGTTGCGAATCAAATGTTTCGAGTGTTTGTTGACCGATTTTTGGGGGAAAACCGTTATCAGCACAAAAGTAAAAGTAAAAAGTCTCACAACGAAGAATATGAGATTAGGAATAAAATGTTATTTTTTTTCCTTGTAATGAAGCGCCCCTTGAAGCTTCACAATTTACTTGCGATGCGAGAGAAAACCAGCGGAAGGTTGTCAGCCTGGTACCAGGCGTCTCCACTGCTCGTTGAAACATTTGAGAGGTTTCTCGATGGAAAAGCCGCCAGTTTTTTTTTACTTTATTCTTTATTTCTTTTAATATATTTTTTAATATTAATAATTATGATACAATAATCTATAATTTCATCTTTTTTAATATAATGTATAATAATGTATAATAATATAAATTGACTGTCAGGATTTTCGCGTTTTTTTTGTTCAATCTCTTTTTTCTTTACTCTTCAATATCTTAGGTTTTATTCCCATTATGTTTTTTTTTGGTTTAATTAAAATCTCGCATTACTAATTTAAATCGCTTGTCATTTAAGTTGGTTTTTTTTCTCACCTTCCATTACTTTATTTTTTAAAGAGTTTATAATTCAATCTCATATAATACTTTTATTTTCATAATGTTTTCTTCCTCATTTTTTATTTTATATTTAATAAATCTTTATTTTTTCTTCCTCTGTCAACAAGTTTTGGCATATTCTTTGTACACTTTAATAAGTTTTTTTTTTGATAATGAAAGAAAGTTTATTACGAAATGAAAAATCTATTTTGAGTGATTTTAGGTTTTTTTTTTACTTTGGTTTCTAAGAGCGACTTTCTCTTCTGGCGCACAGAGTATGGAAGAGAAAGGGGGTGATTAATATTTGTAATTAAGAGACAGAAAAAAAATTAGAGGGTCACGTCAAAATCACAATTATTCGTTTTCTTTATTTTTCATTTCGCTCAATTTATTTACAAAGACAAATTTGTCTAAGGTTTTTTTCCCTAATTTAACCACTAATTAAAGACATTCTCAACAAACTCCTCGTCAATGCTGACTGCAAATATTGTATAAATATCAAAGCTTCCTCCCATAATTTCATTTTTCCTATTTTTTTTAATATATTTTTTTGAGTGTCTGTCTTCGCACAAAAAACTGCAAAATTTGAAGGAAGTTTCTTAGGAGTTTTCCATCCAATGTTTCAATGGTGTTTCATTGGTGTTTTTCGGTTGATTTTTGCAATGTTTCTCATTCTTTTTGGATGGAAAACTCTGTTTTTGCTCCATCAATTTCGCGTGAGCAACAGAAAATGTGCTAAGTTAAAGCTTTGGCATAAAATCTTTGGCGCAAAAAGGTCATAACTTTTTTTTTCTTTCATACATGTTTACACAGTTTTAGGAGAATGTTGATTTTGTTGTTGGTGGCTGATTTTTTTTTTATGTAGTAGAGTGTCTTGGTTGTGTCCGAAGAGACAGGATGTTGTGACTGAGATTGACTTGTAAAAAAGGTTTTTATAAAATATTATTTTTGTTTCTGTGACAAGTACTTCCCGCCAAAAGTGAGTGAAAAAGAGGAAGGAGAAGAAGAAGATGTCTGATTGTGTTGTGGGGAGATGTCTCAAGACATTTTTTGGTTGATGTTGTCGTGATGTTAATGATCATTGAACGACCTGCAGAAAAGGAAAATAGTATTACA
Organism: Phlebotomus perniciosus; assembly: GCA_918844115.2. Lineage (NCBI taxonomy): Eukaryota > Metazoa > Arthropoda > Insecta > Diptera > Psychodidae > Phlebotomus > Phlebotomus perniciosus. Next base: position 4,062 of record CAKKOB020001130.1, on the reverse strand, counting down.
TTGAGTGGATAATAGAAACACTTGATGAGGAAGAATATGAAATGATAAATAATGTTTGAATTATCAACATAATACAAACGTGGATGTCTTTTTTGTTTTTTTTTCTCTTTTCTTTATTTCACACAAAACTTTTCACTCGGATCTCACGCGACGCCCAAAAACGATCCGCATCCGTGTCTTTTGTGTTGATGACTCAGAAAAAAAATGCTTGGCAGATGTTGTTGGAGTGTTCAAAGAGGAGTTTTTTTTAAAAACTGTAGTGTTTTCGTGGATTTACGATAAGGAAAATTAAAGAGAAATGAAAAGAGTGTTTTACTGTCATTCAAAATGTGTGTATTATGTTTAAAATGTCAAAATATTCACTTAGAATTTAAAAGTTAATGCGATTATTTGATTAATATTTCAAATTCATTTATTCCACTAATATGTCTTCATCTAAGCTTTTTTTTTCATTTTTGCTTCCCTTTTCATAATAGTTGCCATCAAAAATGTTTTTTTTTGCCTCTTGTATCTTAACTTCCCTTTTCCAACAATAACAGAAAGAAAAACAAATTGAATTTTTAATAATTTCTGTTTTGTGTTTGTGAATCATATTTTTTTGGCAGGAGACAGAAGACATAAAAATTCTAGTGAAATTCACTTGAAAGTTTCCATGGAAAGTAAGAGATCGGGGAAGCTCCTCAAAATGGCCGCCATTTTCAAGATGGCTGCCAAGCCAAGCGTCTCCATTTCTTACTTCCATGAAACATTGATGAAACATCTAGAAATTGGGTTATTTTTTTTCTCTTTCTGGCTATTTCTCGTTTGAACAACAACAAAAAAAACTCTATCGAAAACTTTCTAATCTTAATTTAGGCTTTTTTTTCTCCTCACTTTCTTCATGACAAAAAGAATTTCTAACAATAACTTTGATTACATTTTTTCATCTTCACAATAATTTACCTAAACACAATATTTTGTCAATGAGGAAATAAAAGAAATTTTACTCATCTAATGAAATACAACAATTTTTTTCCATGATTTCCATTCTTGGTGCAATTTAACTAACAAATCAAAGAAATTATTTCACTAAAAAATGTTTTTTTTTCTCTCGATTTTTAACCACTAAAAAATAATGCGCTATTTTTTTGTAAAATATTTTTCTACCCATAATTAAATCTTTAGTCATTTTTCTTTTGTTTATTTTTTGTTTAAATTCGTTGTGCCAATTTTTGTGTTTTGCGTCTCTTCAATGTGACTGTGTTAATATCGTTTTTTTTTTAATTAGTTTTATGCTGAATCTAATGGAGTTGGGGTGGGGGTGGCGGGGAAGCAAAATCAAGGATGTGGGGGCGGAGGAATAAAATTCTTCACAATTTCTTCTTTTTGTTTTTAAGGAGAATTTTGTCGACACTGCTTAATACCTCATATCGATTTATTTACTTCTATATTATGATTCTTAATGTTCTCGAGTTAAGAACTTAAAAAAAAATCTCAGACAATAAGCATCTAACTTTCCACCACAGATTGGTTGATTGGGAATTGTTTGTTGATGTTTTAAAACAAGCGTTTTTTTTATGTGAATATTTCTCACTTTGGCACATATTTATCTATCTTTTTTATGGATTTTTAATTGATAGGAAAATTTCGCAAATAATTAGGGAGAGAATGAGAAGCTTATATAAATTTTATCCCAATAAAGAGATTTCCGATTGGAACTTTCCATGGAATTTCTACTGCAATTCCAATGGAACCTTCCACACTTCTCCAATATTTCCCAAATCTGGAATTGTGGAACGATTACTTTATCGGGATGTTTCACTTTCAAAAGAGTTCGCGCGTTTTTTGGGGCTGAGAAATGCGATTTTTTGGTCATTTTTTTGCCATCTTTGGTGCATTTTCTTTAAACTTTGAAAAAATGGGGGATTAATGGATGAAAAATTGATCACTTTTCAGCCAATCTGTGGTTTTCTTGGAGTTCTTTTCTAAGAGGCACATTTTTTTTTAATAATTGACGCTTACCCACTCTATTTTTACTCTTCTTACACGTTAATTGGTAATTTTTTCTTCCCCATCTCATTATACAGTAATTTTTTTTTCTTATTGATTGAAATTACAATGAGAATGTTTCTGATTTTTTTTTTCACTTAGTTTTGGACGTTGGGTAGAATAGGGGGAGGGGGTTGGGGGCAGGGAAAAGAGGAAGTTCCAATGACGACAATGATTCTTTTAAGTTTACTTTAGTAGACGATATCTTTTTTTTTTGGTATTTTTATGTTAGTTTTTTTTATCCATTTCCATCATCACTAAAATGTTAGAAAAAAGCGCACAGAGATATATTCTTTTTTATAATAAACTATATACTCTTCACGATTTTGCCACTATTTTTTTTTCTTTTCTCAAATCTCTCATCATATCAGAGAGATTTGAGACTGGATTCTGTGAAAATTCACTTTATCTCTCACTTTAATGTGTTTTTTCATCTTCATTCTAATTAATGTTTTTTTTTCTTTTCATCAACAGCGAAGGTACCGTTTTAAAGGTGGGTAAAGAATGCAAGGAAAAGATTATCGCATTTAGAAGAGACTCGCCAACTTTCCTCTAAAGCTTCTTTTATCTCCCAGTTTTCTTCTTTTTTCTTATGCACAGTTTAACTTTCTCATGTCCTCCAATGGCAAATTACGCAAAATTACACATTGAAAATTGTTTTTTTTTTTTAAGTACACACAGACATACATTTAAGTATTTTTTTGCTTATAATTTTCTTTTATAGAAATTAAAAAAAAACTTTACGTTTTCCTCCTTTTCTTTCATCAAAGAGATATGTTTAGGGTTTATCATGTCACGTTTAAAAACTATTGTCATTTTTTTCCTCTTTACTCTTCTTTTTTTGTTCCACTAATAAATTTAGTTGATTTTTCCCACCTTCTCATCTCTTAAATATATTACACACATTTCTAACAGTTTTTTTTTTCATTGCAAATGTCGACGCTCAATCGAAAAGATTCTCATTGTTGAGTTGGATAGGCGTCCACAGTGATAAGGGAAAAACTGAACTAAGGATTAGTGGTAAATTGGGTAAATTAGGTATGTGATGTTTCATTTTCACGAAGTTTGGATACAATATCACTAAGTAAAGCCTTAAATGCTCAGTTCGCCACCTTTAATCTAAAAGAACGCGAAAAATGAGCGCCATTTGCAATTTTTCTATAATGGCTGACCAAGCAGGGCATGAAGTCTTGAGTTGCCGATTAATCGGAATCGGAGAGAAATCGTCCGATTTTCAGAAATCGGTAGTCTTGAGACCATTCGATCGGAAAAATCCGACTCGATGTGTTCGAGTCGGAAGGGTGACATACCCACAAATTTGGGTGTTTTTTGGGGTTGTGGGTTCAACTTATGGTTTCTTTGAATGCTCAGGGTCCTCTAATACACACCCAAGAATAAATTGAGGAAGATTTGGAAGGGATTAGCTCAAGAAGTTTGCGAGAAATTGAGGGACAAGAAGATCTACCGGTAGGGAGCGGGAGGTGGTCCTGCACTCTCGAGGAATGTGACTCCTCTCTAAAATCAAATTGATCAATTTGAAGCATCCGCAAGTTCCTCTCATCAGGAAAGCCCTCCACCAAGACCTATTCTCTCTACCGGAGACGAAACACGGGAATCTTCTATGGACAAGCTTCAGAATTTCACACCAATGATTTGATACGTAAGGAGGCCGTGAGAGAAGTCCTCAGGGTCCACACCACTCGCCAGGCTCGTAAGCTATTCTTGGTGCAACTTTCGGGGGAAGTGGGGATGCTACAGAACGGGACAGCTACAGAAAATTTTAACAATCTAGCCTTTTCTATTTAAGTGAAATTAGTAAAAAATGAAAATCGCCTAGAAACTGTAATTTGTTCGCCGAATTTATCGTGTGTTTTTTTCACCTAAACAGACACTATCCGAATAAAACACTATGACGGGCTTTAAAGGGTTAAATAGAGATTCAGATTATGCACACACTTTTCCTCCTGGGCAAGGCTTTTCTTGTGGGTGGTGGAAAATCCACTGAAACTACTTGTGGGGCAGGTGCAGATCGCC
>CAKKOB020001129.1:11967-27142 GCA_918844115.2 Phlebotomus perniciosus | reverse complement strand
TCTGAGAAAGGTTTCTAAAGCTTTCTGAGAAAGGCTTCTGAAGCTTTCTGAAAAAAGTTTCTAAAGCTTTCTGAGAAAACTTTCTAAAAAATCTTCATGAGGACACTTTCTAAGAAAGGTTTCTTTAGCTTTTTAACTAAGCTTTCTTAACTTTTCTAAGAAAGGTTTTTAAGCTTTCTGAGAAAGATTTTCTTACAAATTTTTTAAATGCTCGTACCTACATACCTATCTGTAAAATTCTATATCAATTTTAGAAAGCTTTCAGTCAATCATATTTATATTTCAAAGTTCTTCTTCTTCAAACTACTTCAAAGTTCAGAAAATTCTTTAAAAGTTCCTGAATAAAAGCTGTTGAAAAAGTCCCAAGGCTCTGGAAGAGCTTCCCAAAGCTTCAGCTCTTCCTTGGAAGCTTTCTAAATTACTTAAGTTATCTTAGCTTATTTTTATAACTGAATGCTCGCTCATTTTCCAGAGGAAAAATAACAAATTTTCACTCATACATATCATAGGTACATTTAAAAGCTTTTGTAAAAAAGCTAATGAAGAGCGCAAAATTTATTGAATCAAGTCAGTCAAATCAGGAGTTTGTCATTGAAAAAAAGTTCATCAATTAACTGAAAGACATTACAAGTTCTTCTATCGGGTTTTCCGGCAAATTATTTCTAAAGGTTTTTCAGAGATACAGAAGAGTCTGGATTTAATTGAAAATTTAATGCTTTTTCGGGCATTTAGCTCTAAGAATCGGTGCGGATAACAAAACTACATACAAACAATTCGACTGAACGACATTTTTTGCACTTCTATTGAGCTTTTCCGGAAAATTCTTTTTCGATTTTCTTCATAAATGTAAGACAGACTGGATATGAGTGAAAATTTGATGATTTTTCATTGAAAATGCAATATTAATTTTCAAACGTAAGAAACTTCTGAAAGAAATATTGCCATGTGACAGCAGCGTAAAATTTCTCCTTTCAGTTTCCAACTAAAAATTGCTGTCACAAACCGGTGTTCAAACCGTATGGTCGATTTTTTCGCACGGTCTGCCCACAACTAATTTGTGAAAATTCTTTCTTATCACATTTGTGCTAAGGCTCCAATTTTACTAGTTCAGTGAGAACCCTTTAAAGTACTCCTTGGTGAAAACCAAGGAAATGACTGATAATAACGCCGGGGGGCAAAAATCCCCCCCGGTGGAGACTCAAAGACACGTGCAGTGCAAATATATCCCCAATGTGAAATATAATGGATATAAAGTGATGGTGACGAGTGGGCAGCATGAAATTGATGCAGTTGAAGTTGGAGGAGAAATTAAAAAGCTTTTCAGCAAGGATGAAGTCAGGGATATTCGCCAAACTGGCCGAAAATCCCTCATTGTCTACTGTGAAAAGTTCCATGTGGCTAACATGATTCCGGATCTGACGACATTACACGCAGAAGACCAGAAATACTTCATTCCCCCCTACTTTACATCTTCATGTGGTGTGATAAGGGGAATTAACAAAAAGCACAGTGAGGATTATCTCAGAGAGAATATTGAAGCAGGACAGTTATCAATCCAAAAAGTAGTGAGAGTGAAACGATATGAATTCATCGATGGCCAAAAAACCGCTTTTGACACAGAAAGAGTCAAAGTATTTTTTGAAGGAGGTTGCATCCCACAATATGTGTTCATCAATTACGTACGAATCCCATGTGAGCCTTTTGTACGCAAAGTGTCGCCATGCCGAGTCTGCTGGTCATATTTTCATATGACCTGGCAGTGCAAAAATGACAAGAAATGCAAACGATGTGGATCCAGGGATTCATCTCACCTCTCATCCACCTGTAACCAGTCACCAAAATGTCCTGCATGTTTTGGAGGACATGAGGCAGATTTCATAAATTGCCCTGAAAAGATTCGCCAGGAAAATATCAATAATTTGGTCACACACAAAAACATGAGCAAAGCTGAAGCAGCCCTATACTTCCCATATCCACAAAAGAAGAGAGACACGCACACATCCATCTTAATGAGTAACCGCTTCAACGTATTGGAGGACGACAGTGATGGTGACTTTCCCACTTTGGAGGAAGCTAATAGACTTAAAAAAACCAAAAGACAGAGAAAGCAAATCCCAATTCATGAAGCTCCAATTACACCAACAATACCCACGTATCAAAACACCGTAAGTGCCGATGATTCTGACACACCAATCAACCTCAGCAGGAAGGATCTTCGCAAAAATAGGCACGAAGAGAAAAAAACAACACCTGAGAGCAACGCAACATCATCTAAAACTCATCATCAACCACCAACAGACATCAGACCACAAACCAAGAGGGATCGTACACAGATCTACAACACATCCAGTAATGATGAGCCGCTAAAAAAGCCCAGGAACAATGACACAGAAACGATAAGTACCGATAGCATGAAAAAAACTAACCCTTTAACGCAGATTAATAATGAAATAAACACAATTGCAATGGAAGAAACAACACCACAAGACATACCTCTTGACAGATCCTTATATGTTCAAAAAATTGACCCAATTTATGCACCAAGCACATCAAAACAAACATACCAAAAATCCAGCAAAGATATTACACAAATATTACCCCAACAAAAAAATCCTCCTAATATTTCAGCGAAGAATAAAAATAGGGGAGATCCAATGGATCTTCAAGATGAGTGACTAAAGAAAAATCAAGAAAACATGAGTTATGGCTCCGCCGCGGCTGGCGGGTCTGGGGGCTCTTGCCTCCTTCGTCCTGTAGGGAACGATGGGGGGCGGGGCACCCTTGATCCGTTGTCTGCGGTGGGGTCATCTGACACTATTGATTTGAATTTGAATTCGAGTCCGAGTTTTAATTTGAATTGCACACAAAATTCAAATAATAATAATAACCATCTAAACAATAATAACACAAATAATACTAATAACTTAATAGTTCCTAAATATCACAGTATCATCCAGTGGAATTCCAATGGATACTATCACAAATTCTCAGAAATCAAAATCATTGAAAAAGCCATTCAACCAATAATAATTTGTCTGCAAGAAACCCATGCTTCTAGGAAAAATCCCCCAAAGTTAAAAGGATATAAATGCTTTTATAAATGCTATGAAAACAATCTTATTGCAAGTGGGGGTGTAGCCACCCTGATTAAAGAAGAAATAGAAAGTAAAGAGGTAGTCATTAACTCCACTATTCAAGCTGTAGCTGTTGAAATCAACTTTCCTCATAAACTAATAATTTGTAACATATATATTCAACCCTCTTATAAACTAAGAAAACAATTAGATAAACTAATAGAACAGCTACCAAAACCTTTTATATTATTAGGAGACTTCAATGCCAAAAATCCAATTTGGGGAGGAAATCAAACCGACTCTAGGGGGAAAAACGTTGAATCAATAATTGATAAATACAATCTAGCTATTCTTAATAATCCTAATGAGGCAACTCACTTAGCCACGTCAACAGGAGCCTTCAGCTCAATAGATCTTACACTAGCTAGTAATGATGTAGCGATTGGTTTGGAATGGTCAACATTGGATGATTATCATGGCAGTGATCACGTCCCAATACTGATTAATTTCCTTAATGCCAAATTTACGGAATCAAGAAGAGAGAAGTGGAGAATCCCTGAAGCCAACTGGACCCTGTTCCAACGTCTTTTAACTGATCTTAAAATGAGTGGTGACGGTCCTACTAATATTGTTCAAAATTTTTCCAATCAAATGATAGAAGCAGCTAAAAAATCGATTCCCAGAACTAAAACCTCCCCATATCGACCTTCAAACCCCTGGTTTTCCAAAAACCTCAGAAGAATTAAAAAATGTAGGAAGAAAGCACTAAAACAATATAAAAAGAGCTGCAGAGAAGGGCATCCTAACAAAAATAAACTAATTGAATATAAAAAATATAAAGCCCTTATGCAAAGAGACTGTAGGAGGGAGAGGAAGAGATGTTGGGAAGAGTTCGTATCTACAATTAACCCTCAAACGCCCGACGTTAAAGTTTGGAATATTATACGTAATATTTCTGGTAAATTTAGATCCCCCCAAATCCATTCAATTAAAAAAAATAATATTGATGTTAATGACCCTGTAGAAATATGCAACACATTAGGAACTACTTTCGCAGAGAATTCAAGCAATGAAAACTACCCTTTGAAGTTTCTTCTTTACAAAGAACGGAAGGAAGCTGAGCCCTTAAATATAATTGATAATAACAATAATATATACAATTCTGAGTTTTCATTAGAAGAATTGGAAAGAACCCTATCTGAATGTAAGGGAAGTAGTCCAGGACCTGATTCAATTCACTATGATATGATTAAAAACATGGGAATAGGTGCACAAATGGAACTCCTTAAGATATATAACTACATATGGACCTCTAGAGAATTTCCCCACTCATGGAGGGAAGCGCTCACTGTACCCATTCTAAAACCATCCAAAGATAAAACCGACCCCAACAGCTATCGACCAATTTCTCTAACGTCTTGTTTGTGTAAATTAATGGAAAGAATGATAAACCACAGACTTGTATGGTATTTAGAAAGCAATAACTGTTTATCCCAATTTCAAAGTGGTTTTCGTAAGTCACATTCTACTTTAGATCACTTGGTTAGATTAGAATGGGAAATTCAAGAAGCTTTTGCTAGGAGGGAACATCTGGTGGGTGTGTTCTTTGACCTCAAAAAAGCATACGACATGACATGGCCCCGTGGTATCATTGAGAACGTTCTTAAATTAGGCATCACCGGAAATATGGCTCACTTTATCAATAATTTTCTACAGAATAGAAAAATCAGGGTAATCATGGGTAAGTATTCATCCAGGGCTTTTAAGCTTGATAACTCCGTACCACAGGGATCTGTCTTATCGGTCACCCTTTTCTTGATCTACATAAACGAAATATACCAATATCTTCCACAAAACGTTGGGGGTCTTTTATATGCTGATGATTTAGTAATATTCTATAGATCCCATGACATTGATGAATGTGAGCATATCATTCAGGACGCAATTAACTCCCTTGAGGAATGGTCTAAGAAGTCAGGTCTACAATTTTCGCATGAAAAGTCTACGGCTGTTCATTTTTGTAAGATCAGAAAACATCACAATGACCCAAAACTTACCTTATATGGGAATATCTTACCTTTTAAAGAAGAACATAAGTTTTTAGGAGTTATCTTTGATAGAAAACTGAATTGGAAGTCACATATTGGCCAGCTTAAAGTAAAATGTCATAAATCTCTTAATATACTAAAATCCATATCTCACAAAGAGTGGGGAGGAAACAGGAAAAACCTATTAAAAATTTTCAACTCTCTTATCCTAAGTAAACTTGACTATGGCTGTGTCATATATGCATCTGCTAGCAATACCACTTTGGCTACTTTAAATCCAATATACAATGCTGGAATTCGTCTAAGTACTGGAGCCTATCATACAAGTCCAATTAATAGCCTATTAGTTGAATCAGGAAAAATGCCACTTAACCTTCGTAGGATTAAATGCACCATAAAATATGGTTTTAAAATCAGGGAAATTGCAAATCATGCTAATACATATCTCTTTAATTCTGCTGAAGCCTCAAATGGAGAAAAATCAGCAATCAAAAGGTTTCATAACTTCATCAATAGAAAACTCCCTGATATTCCAAACGTTCCTACCCGACATTCCCTACAAATAAACCCTTACAAGTCTAAAACTAAGATCGATTTAGGTCTACATATATCTACAAAGAGAAACATGAACCCCACAGAAATAAAAGCTTATTTCCTTGAACGCCTCTCTAATATCTATCACTCCCATGTACATTACTATACCGATGGATCTAAAACGACAGATTTCACAGGCTTTGCTTTTGTCAGAGGATCTCAAAATACTGCCCAATTTCAAATATCAAACTATTGCACCATATTCACGGCAGAAGCATATGCTATTCTTGAGGCAATTAGGGATGCAAATACTAGAAGAGAGAGGAAGGTGGTTATCTTTTCAGATTCACTCAGCACCATACAAGGCTTTTCCAGCTACAACAATCGGAGATCCCCTATTATCACCATGGCTTTAGACACTATAGCGGAGTCCGACGTAGATGTTACATTATGTTGGGTCCCATCACACATTGGTATAACAGGCAATGAGCAGGCCGACCAACTCGCCGGTATGCAGGTCGCAGGAACCAGGAACCCAGACCGAATATTTCCACCAACATCGACTGATATCATCCTACTTGCGGAAAGAACAATTAAGATGGAATGGGAGGAAGCATGGACGAGAACCAGAGGAGATAAGTTAGGAGAAATTAAAATAACAACTAATTGTTGGGAAACCTCTTTTAGAAACAATAGAAAAGATGAAGTTCTCATTTGTAGATTACGAATAGGTCATTCACACTTAACTCATTCTTATATAATGGGACGGGAGGAGGCTCCAATCTGTGATATATGTGATGTAGCATTAACTGTTAAACACATACTTGTTGACTGTGATAAATATAACCATTTACGAAGTAAATTTAAAATTAATAATAAAATAGAAAAAATCTTAAACAATGAGGAAGAAAATATTAAAAAATTACTAAAATTTGTAAAAGAATCTAGTCTATACAAAGTTTTATAAAGAAAGAAAAAAACATCTAATGTTATAACAAAACCCTCCCTCGGGACGCATGCTGGAACATGTCTAAGTATCGGGGTGCGGACTGGCAGCGTTGGGCTGAGAGGATGTGGATTACACCAGACGGAAGGCAGCCGAAAATCCAGAGGCTGCCTTTAAATGAGGGGTTCTTCCGCCTTCTTCTCCCCTACCACTGTAAGAAGAGAGCCTCTGGTGTATTGGCCGTGTAGGGACTGGTGCATCCCCTTGTCCGACGCTGATCGAGTTCCTGTGTCTCGGTGCTGCATGTTTTGGCATGCGTTCTCGAGGGGGTCATAAATAGTGTAGGTGCTATTTACAAACTATGTAACTATGTAAATCTAAGTAATATATACAGTCGATGATGGGGGTTTTCCGTCGTTTTGCCCCTTGAGACTGGACACCAACGCTAAGACGGCGACGGCCGCACTGGGGAATCATCAATTTTGATGAAAACCCCTTAAATAAAATAAATAAATAATAAATAACTAAAAATTGCATAAAGTTCTCATAAAATTTGACTTTTTCGATATCTCTCTCCGGAATTTAAGATCAAAGAATGAATATTTTCTCATCGAGAAGAGAATGCAACTTAGCCAATGGGATTATCATGCCATCATTTAAGACACTGTAACTGTTCATGACTGTTGCATTTCAGCTTGTTGGTCTCAAATGCGAGAAAATTGATGTGGTGGAGCTGAGAAAAGCCCTGGAGAGATTTGCTGAAAATTCATCTGAGGAATTCCCCCTTTTTTTCGATGGTGCCTCAACAGACATGTGTGTCTTTCTCACGTTAATCAAATCATATATTCCCGCCGTTTTGAGGTGCGATAATACACGCTTTTGTTTACGCCATCTTCACACCACTGAGCCCATAATTATCGTCATCACTTAAAAGGAAAATTACATTATTAACAATCATGACGCGATACAAGGATGGGTTGGGGAAATATAATAATTGTGTTAACCATTTTCCCGTATGTTAATCACTTCCACCAATGATTCCATAAATACTTTACTTGATCATTTCCACAAATCATTGGTTTTAGAGGGGTTTCAGAAAGATAATATTTATTATAGACAATATTTATTTAAAGACTTTTCAACTGGATGTAAATCATATCGGTAATTTTCTACTCCAAGGTGCAAAATTCTTCAAATTTCAATTTATCTCCATTTTACAACTGTTATGGGTAAAATTTATTGATAGTTGCAATAAAATCTAATATATTGGTTAAATTTTACAGCTTGCTAAATAGGCAATCTCGTCCAGTACATTTATGACAATTTTATTGCCTTCAAAATAGGTACACACGCTACAAAGTTCAAATGTCTTTGAATTTATATTCTTTACACAATGTCTATTCGCTATGCCACTTCGTATGTACTTATGATTTTATTGTACAGCAGAATTGGCGTATTATGAAGGTCATTGATGAATTAAGAGAAGCTTTAAAATGCAAGAGAAATATTTCAGTTGTATTGTAACTTTATGAACTCGTTTGGGTTCGTTAGAGAGTTATATTGTAAGTTATTGTATCTCTAATGCTATATATAATTTATGCTTTTCCATATATTGCAAGATTAATCTAGCTCAGAGCAAATCAAGAGGGATCGAGCGTACGACAGAATGATAAAGCCTCATCCCTACTTTAATATATATTTTCTGAGTGGTAAAAGAATGAAGAAGATTCTCTGAGGAATGACACTTGAGACTTCTTCAGTGGAGATTTCTCTGGCTGAGTGGCGCTTGAATTATGTAAAATTATTCCAAGTGGATTTAATAGCATCCAAAATCCTGTCATTCACTGAACATTTTCCTCAATGAGATTTCCAGGAACATGTGGACCAGATTCCCCTTCCCACATTCTCAATCAAGTCCAACTTCTCTTGACTTGACCATATCGCTTATGAGAGAAACCATTTTCTCCTATCGGGCTATTTGTCGGTTCGCAAATGATCACCTGAGGTGGGAATCCACCCATATAGGTGGAATTCTTTGATATTCTCAATGTGGAAGACCAATGATGAGCGAGAGAGAGATCAATTGAGGGAAAAGAGCTGGCGAGAGCTCCCATAAAGAGGCGCTATCTTTCACTGATTTTAAATAACTCGAAACTTCCATAATAAAGTGAGAATAAAAAAGATAAATACCTGAATATTTCGTGTCTATCTGTTTATGTATTTAAGAGGAGTATTTTATATATTTACATATTTTATTTATTTATTTATACATGTATTTTTTTCCTACTATTCGAACATTTTGGGTGCCATTTCATCTTTGCCGCCCCAAAAACCCAATGCTCATAGAGAAGATGTTGGAAGATGAAATAGCCAGGAGACTCCTTCTCCAGCCCGTCTTGCCTCGGCTCTCCTTCCCAAATATCATCAGAAAATGCGGTGTAAACGGTGAAGATTCCTCGATGGGGGACTGGTTTTCTCTTTTATTTGGTGAATATCTTTCTCTTCACCTCCCTCTTCCGCTGTCCCATCTTTTCATCGTCTTTCTTGCACCTCAACCATCGTCTTTACCATCCCATCCCAGAGACATTTTCCCAAAAAAGCAACCTTCCACACATTCTCGATCTTTGGTTTATTTACTCGATTCTCTCCCTTCAGCTACCTTCTGATGCCCATCTATACGACTAAACGGTGAGAGAGAGGAATTTCTTGGCCAATGAAACAAATATGTTCATGTTCGTCAAATGATAAAAACTAATTTTTATGTCTATTTGATAAATTTGAGATTTCATGTTGTTAAAGGATTTATTGCTGCGTCACTTCTCGTCTTTTTCCATTCCAACAACCACAATGATCTTTTCTAATGCTCTCTTTCACTTCCGTTTTCTTTTCACCATCTCTGCTTATCCCGCCGTTCTATATTACGTTAGGCATGTCCTAAAAACCCAACCTCATACAAAGTGTAACAAATAATCGTGGAAATTTGTTAAAATGTCGCCAATGGTGGCGATCGTGCGTGATCGTGACATGATCGCTATCATGTCACGATGCAACAGAAATTCCACCAATCCTACCTGAAGGAATTTCACAAAACTGATCAATCGATGATGGCCTCTTGCACCTTCATCTTCATTGTGTGTGACTTTTGCAACCGGTTTGTGCCTTACGATCACCTTCGCGATCACCACGAGAGTGATTGCAAACAAGACGATTTTCTCACTTTTTTGCGGCTTGGACCTTAAATGGGATCACATAGGGGGGAAGAGATCGCCCAAAAGGCCTCTTTACATTCCTCACCCATTGATCCCCATTTGCATATCAATCGTGGGGATCGCTGAGACGTACGATCACTTGATAGATTTTCCGTGTTGAATTCTTTTTCTCAGGCAGATTTGGAGACGGACATTACTTCTTCATGGGATAGGAGAGTGATGAGAACGGAGTAAGAATTATACTTTGATGATATACTTGGATGGTAATCTTTCGTAGTATGTGATTCTAATGGACGTTATATTGCAAGAGAAAACTTAGTATGAAAAGTTTTGAATTTAAGATTTTTAAAAAACATTTTTTCGATTAATTTATTTAAATACAAGTTTACTCAATTAAAGGAGATCAAATAATATCAAATTAGGTTCAAATATTGGAAGAAAAGTGATGTTTTTAATAAAGAATGAGCCCTAATCTAGCACCAAGCTTTAATCTTTAGGTTAACCTCAAGCTTTAAGATAGGTGTAAACCTAAGCTTTTTGTTAGCCTTAGTCTTTAGGTTAACCTAACAACCTTTAGGTTAACTTTAAGCTTTAGGCCTAAACCATTTAGATATAGTTAGGTTCCTGTTAGTCCTCATTTTAAGGCTAGCCTTAAGTTTCAGACTAGGCTTAAGCTAGATCCACACTATCAAAATTAATCATCAAAATACCTCCAACAATTCAATACGTAAAAATACTTTGTTATAAACCTTGCTCATAGCTTAAGATTGGCTTTGGGCTTGAAGCTAACTTAAAGCTCAAATCTGACCTTAAGTCTTTAAGCTTGCAACTAACTAAAAGCTTAAAGCTAACTTTAAGCTACCTTCTGGCTGAAAATTGATGGTTGCCTTCGTTGCCTTTAAGCTTAAAAGCTGACTTTAAAGTTAAAACTGGGCTTTAATTTTAAAGTTGATTCAAAGCTTATAGCTTAAGGATCGCTCTAAAGTTGTGGCTAACTTGGAGCTGGCTTAAAGCTTCAGGTTTAATCTTAAAGTTAAGACTTGTTCTTTATTAAAAAAAACTACACTTTGTCTACATATATTTGAAGATAAATTTGATAGTGTGAATCTGCCTTTAGGGCTCTAAACTAGCTCATAATCCAGCCTTCAACTTTAAGATAAAAGCTTTAGGTTAACCCTAGACCTTAAGCCAGCCATAAGCTTTAGATTATCTTTAAGACTTAAATCAGCCTTGTACTTTAGGCTAGCATTCAGGTTTAGGCTGGCCTTCAGGTTTATGCTAGTCTTTGGTTTTAAGTTTAAGACTACGTTAGGCCTTATGCTTCAAGCAAACCTTAAGCTTTAAACTAACCCTAACTTAGATCTAGTCTATTTGCATAAAATAATTCGAAAATGACAACATGAAGATATTTTTTGGTTAAATTTAATAACTTATTAGCTTAAAATTGCTTAACCAATCTCTACACAGTTGCCCCACAACATATAGCTGAGCTTTGCTAGGCCAGCCCCAGACTAAAAAGGACAAAAAAAGCTCCCCTTAACGCACCCGTTTCTCGAATTAAAATCAAATAGAGAATACATAATATAGTGATTCATTGATAAATTATCACTTATCGAGAAATAATGATCGAGAGAAATTAATTTTATTGCCAGCTATTTATCATTGAGTCACAGATTCCTCTCAACTGTGTCTTCTCGTTGTGTCTCTATGATATTCTCCCAGCGAAGAAAACCTTTTGATTTATGGATTATGATGATCGTAAGAAATTTTATTTATTTATTGAGAGATTTGAATAGTGCAACTTCCGTTGATTGCTGAGTAGTGGATCTCTTGTGGAACACATTTCTTTCTTTCATAAAATTGTTTACATTATCTCTCCTCATGGAATGCAAAGTATTTGATTTCTTCAACATCTGATCACATTATAACGCTAGATCATGGGCATTCGCCTTTGTGATCTATTATTGCCGAGTGTGCCAAAGTGGTAATTCAAAACAATTCCTACACACTCCTCGCGTTATCGCCAAGTGACGCATTCTCTGTGTTTTCTTCCTATGTCACAAATTAATTGAATATCGAGGATGCTGGAAGTGGAGGGAAAAAAATGTTAAACTCTATAACGCCAACTAATTTGCGTCTCTCTTGTGTTCTCCACCTTTTGTTGGTGCTTCTGCTGAAGTCTTGTAACAGAGCTGCCGTTGCTGCCGTCGCTTGTCCATCCAGGTACAACATTCTTCTTCGTTTTTCACCTTTCCTGACTCTCAACACACACTTGAGAACATCTTTAACTCCGCCCCGCAAGTCCAATCGCCGTGATCGTCTTCTGGCTGACCGAGTGGGGAATTTCTTGGTCATTTGCCTGTGTTGGTGGTTCTCACCGGGGGGAGAGCATACATGTATATGAGTCTCCCCATGATCTAGAGAGAGCTTTCAAAGCTCCCCAACGTGCTAAACGATCTTTCATTGTGAGGATCTCTTCCTGTTAACTCCTGGAAGGAATCTTATGATTTGGCGGGAAAGATATTCAAATATTTTCCGTTAAGCATTTCCTGGATCGAAGCATCAGGAAAGAAAGGTGTTTCAGACAATCAATTTCACGCAATATACGCCATTGAGTGGTGAGAAAAGAGGGAGAGACTCTGCTGGATGTGTCTGTGAGCTCACAGTGAGGAGCATAATGTGAGATGGTGTGCCTGTATGTCCTCCTTCTCCTATTCACGAAAAAAAGACTCATGTGTAACCTCATCAGTTTTTTCCCATCACGACCGTGGACGCATCGCATGGACTTTAGTTTAGTTTTAGGCGCATGACGTGACGGGTTAACAAGGTGTCAAAGAACGACTCCGTGCTCATCCCAAAATCATTTCCAAAGTTCCATTAGATATTGATCTTGCTGGTGTTGGTCCTAATTTAATCGCCTTATTTTCGTGATTTGTCGAACTCGAGATTTTTTTGTCTTTGCAATAGAGAGAAGATCACATTAGAATCTGCGACGGGATCATTTGTGATCGCGAGTGCTGATCGTGTAGGGATCTTGTCACATGAGAGTGGATCATTTTCCCACGAAATGTGCATCCCAGTGTAGCCAGTGAATGGATTAATTCGCCGAGAATCACATGGAGGATCTTAATGATCCATAAGTAATTTTTGTAGTGAAAAGAAAAAGCAAAAAAAAAAGAAATTCTTGAGTGTGTTGTGTCTCTTAATGGATTACCTGGAGGATTTTTGGATTATTCACTCAACAATCATAACAAATTATCTCAGATTCGGTGTAGATGATGATAGTAAAAAGTGTTTTATGATTTGTTATGTGATGTGAGGTGTGCTTTTTATCGCTCAACAGAGGCCAACAAATAAAAGTGGAGGAAAAGAAGGAAAAAAAGAGGAACAGCCCCAAAATAAGTAATCCTCTCTGTCGAATGTGAAAACTCCAGGAGAGTCAATCCCGAGAAAGACTGAAAAAGACCATCGCGAGATTATTCAATAAATCATATGGGATTGTTTGATTAATTGACGAGAAAATTCTGTGGTGGGATTTTAGACTGTGAGTGGACAGAACAGTTTAAGTGGCAAAAATATTTCATAGTCGATCGCCTTGTGGCCAATTAATTTTCATGCGGGATTAACCGGTGAATCAATCAACCGTCGGCAGACATGCAAATGATCGCGATCATTAGTGATCACTGGAAGGATATCTGTGTGCTTGAGAATCACCTTTGAGCGCCATTTAGCGTGCTGTTTCACACATTCTTATACCGAAGAGATAAAAAATACATCCGCCTCACAATGACTGCGATTAGAGTGTCCATCTGCACAATGAGGATCATGGTGCTGGTGATCATCGTCCAGCTGGTGGACGCCTGCGGTCCTGGCCGAGGGATCGGTGGCCAGCGTCGGGGCCGGAAGCTCACACCACTCGTGTTCAAGGAGCATGTCCCCAATGTGTCGGAGAACACCCTTGGAGCCTCCGGACTGCCCGAGGGTGCGATCACGCGAGATGATGATCGCTTTAGGGATTTAGTGCCAAATTACAATCGAGACATTATCTTTAAGGACGACGAGGGAACAGGAGCTGATCGTCTAATGACCCAGGTACCCCACTCTCTCTTAAACTTCTTTGCCACTGTTGACTGAAAAAAAAAATATGCTCAAAACACAAATGATCGCATTGTTCCTCGTGTCTGAGGACAGTGTTTGCATCATTTTCTTGCTAATTAAATGCCATCAACACACACCTCAACCACTGTCCCTGCTAACTCCTCTGTCAACGCGCTCGAGTCAAACCTCTCGCATGCATTAATAAAACGTGTGAGTGCACCATAAATGTTCACAGAGCTGTGACTCTTTTTAAATTATTAAATGCTATAAATTTTAAATATCATAAATGCACTTCGTGCCAAACATACCAAGTTTGCTGATGGCAAAACCATGGGGACGGTGAGCAGAAAACTGCAGAAACATTATCTTTTACTAAATTGTCGCACATTTTTGCTGGGTTATTTTCGGTGGAAGAGATAGTGGTGTAAATTATTGCAAAATTTACCATGGAGAGCACCCAAAGAGATAACCATCACGGCTGTATGGGCAGAAAGTGACGAAATTTTATTCCTCAATGTCTTGTCGCCTCTCTTTATGGCATCACACTGGAGTCAATTTCATTATCTATCGCGGCTAGATTTTATTGGCTAAAGCTCATAGTTAAGAGATTGAAAAATTTTAAAGATTTTAAAGTGTTTTTTTAGCAGGAAAAATTATTGATTTTGCTTAAAAACACAAAGGTTTTTTAATTTTTATTTTTAATTTGTTTCTTTGAAAGCTTTTTAATAGGTTTTGTTTTGATAAAATTGGATAAATTTGATAAAAGTTTCAAATTTTTGAACAGAGTGGATATTTTAGAATAATGTAATCTCAAACTTTAAATATTACACATTAAACTAAGGGTAAGAGCATAAGCCTAAAGCTTTAAGCTATCGCCAGTCTTAAACTTTAAGCTAGACTTAAGCCTTAAGCTTTAAGCTATTCCTAAGCTTCAATATAATCTTAAGCTTTAAGCTAGCCCTAAGCTTGAAGCTAGTAATAAGCTTCGAGCTAGTCTGAACCTTTAATCTAGCCTTAAGCATTTAGCTAGCCTAAAGCTTTAAGATAATGTTAAGTTTTAAACTACCTTATGCCGTACGCTTTGAAGCCTTAAGCTCGATCCAGACTGTTAAATAAACGGCATGTATTTGTTTAAAGCATTTTGATGACTATCTTTTTATAATGTGGATCTGCTTTACTTTCTTCGTAAATTTGTAAACTTTTCTCTAACTGTACGCCCCCATGCTTTAAATTAGAGACAAAACTTATAAAACACAATACATTTTA
>CAKKOB020001129.1:0-11867 GCA_918844115.2 Phlebotomus perniciosus | reverse complement strand
AGGTTCAGAAAGACCCACTTTCCATCTTCATTTTCTTTTGTGGGAAAAACCATAAGCTTTTCTGTCCAATTTAAGGCCATTTCTGAAGCTCAATAGATGAGAGTTTTTTTCAGTGTCGGAATTATTTCAATACATTCGGCCGATTTTCTAGGAAAAAATCCCAAAGTTGACCCTGCATTTTCGTTCTGTAACATCCCCATCTCCCCCTATTATGTTTCATTTTCTTTTCGTATTATATATCTTTTATTATGTAGCAAATCATTCTTGAAGCTTCCACATAAATTCCTATAGTAACTAGTCCATTTGAAAGCGAAAGAATATGTATATAGGTACATGCAAGAATCCAATGTTACTTCTGACTGTGAAAAGTGTATCTCTGTCGGTGATTTGGCTGCACAAAGAAACCACATTGTTGTGACACATGTCGACAATTCTTCTCCATTGATCATGATCTTGTCTATTGGAAAAATTTCACTATGATTGATGGACAATGATGTTGCTTTTGTTGTTGCAATATCTATCAGAATAGGGATGATCTTTCATCATTCTCGTCAATCCTTTTGAATGAAATAACAGCAGAAAAACGCCATATCAGCTCCACCTTCTAAATTAGGTGATCCCTTGTGGATTTCCTGTGTGAGGCAGTTTGATGTTGCCATCTAATTGCCCGCCATGTGGATGCCTTAACGATCACGAGGCTCGATCGTCATTTTGTAGACTTTCGGTGGATATACAAGAAGTAATTTAACACTTGAATGACTAATTTTTTCTTCATTTCTCTTTTGGGCAATCATCTCACTGTGTGAGTGTGAATCTATAGAAAATTAGATACAAATGTGACTCCACCTTAGTTGAAGGCGTGGTCATTTGCAGGTGAATTTCTTCGAGAAAAGATGAGTGTAAAAAAATCCGACCAAAAAAAAGTCGAACAGCATCGATGAGTGGAAGCAGTTGAATCATTTGTGAAGGAAATAAATTCGCTGCAATATTTTCTATGCTGGGGCGAAGAATTGTATATACAGAACAGATCATTAGTGTGATCTTGTGTGGATTAATGTGACTTGATTATAGTTGTAAAAGGATGTGCTCCACACAGAGTGTAAGATTGAATTGCTCACCTTGTGGTGGATACACGTGAAAAATGATGATTTGCACTAATTATTATCCCAAGAACTTATCTTTTTCATGCTACACTCACTCTCACATACTCTCATTTTATGAATCACCTCAACTATATATCTTCCTGCATTCATTGGTTCATGAACAACAGCAACGTGTGATCTCTTTGACATTCTTGTTAAACGTGAGAACTTTCTCACTTTTCTCATATGCCTAAATGTTTTATAAATTAGTGGTTTCATTAAAAATCGTGAAGTTTCTCGTGTTGTAGCAATTACGAGTTTGGATAGATGAAATCATATAATTAAATTGCCGGAACTTTGGAATAATGTGTAAATTTTATTTTTAAAAGTATTTAAAAAGTATTTTTATGTTTGTTTTATTAATTTTTCAAATATATTTATCATGGTTTCTTGAACTACATTTTAGTACAAAATTTTGATATCTATTGTGATTTTCCTTTACAAATGTCTTCCAAAGTAAGACTTAAGCTTATCTTTAAAGTTTCTCATTCTGTTCAATGAAGTGCCCAAGGGGGAGATATTATGGTAAGAAGTAGTGTACTTTTAAATGTAAGTTTCCGAGCGCCTTTGGAAGAGGAAGTGCTAATATATTAATGAATTAAGTTATTTTTTAAGCATTGCGAGAGCTTTCTGAACATTTTATAAGCTTTCCTTAAATTTTATAAGCTTTTAAGTCAACTTGTGAACTTTAACCATTCATTTAGAACTTCTTGAACTTGAATTTGATCGCGTCCAGCTTTAAAAATATTATAGAGCTTCTGGAGATATTTCCAAAGCATTTTGTTTCGATTCCCAAAAATTT
This sequence comes from Phlebotomus perniciosus, assembly GCA_918844115.2. Taxonomy (NCBI): domain Eukaryota; kingdom Metazoa; phylum Arthropoda; class Insecta; order Diptera; family Psychodidae; genus Phlebotomus; species Phlebotomus perniciosus. The sequence continues at coordinate 9,923 of CAKKOB020001129.1, read as the reverse complement.
TGTTATCGCGAGACATTTTCCAGCGTCTTTTGAAGATCTTAAAATCTTTCGAAGCTTTTTAAAGCTTCCTTTCGAAGTTTTTTAATGCTTCCTTTCGAAGCTTTTTATTGCTTCCTTTCGAAGCTCTTTTAAGATTTATTTCAAAGTTCTTTTAAGCTTCATTCCCAAGATCTTTTAAGCTTCCTTTCAAAGCTTCTTTTAAAAGCTCTTTAAAGCTTACTTTCCCAATCTTTCTTGAGCTTCATTTAAATAGCTTTATAAAGAATCTTTTTGGAGCTTAATTTCCTAGCTCCTTGAAGCTTCTTTTCAAAGCTCTTTAGGCTTCTTTTTAAAGCTCAGTAAAGTTTCCTTACAAAGCTCTGACAAACCTGTTTTCAAAGATCTTTTAAGCCTGCTTTCGAAGCTTTTTTGAGCTTTATTGGGGAACTTTCGTATAAAATTTAAAAGTGTTGGAAGTGAAGTACGCCTCGTTAACCCTAATATCTCCCCCTTGAAAGTGCCCCATGTGGATTCCTTCACTGCAGTCGGTAAATTATTCTCAATGGTGATAACATGTCGTGATCACAGTATCTGCGAGAGAGTTGTATTGCGGCAAAAACATGAAATGGTGTTTAAGCACGCAGCAAATTGATAGAAGAGGAAGATGTTGTGTTAAAATTGTAATAATCATAATTATCGCTTACCACTTTAAATTATTCATAATGAGATTTCTCGAGATTTTTTTTCTCTCCATTTCTGTTGGCGTGCTGTGTTGGGGATTTCTCTGTTGCATTTTTGCTTCCCCACAGATCAATTGAATTGATGTGACTCAGGGAGTGCAATTATGCAATTACCGAGCCACTTTACCATCTCAATTCAGACATAATTGAAGAGCTCTTTTTCACCTTCCATTGGTCACCCGAGTGCTGGGTACGAGTGACAATGTGATAAAAGTGCCTGGAGATGTACATGAAAATGTTCAATGATGTGATACATCACATTCTTCACCACCATCATTTACCCAATCACCCATGAGGTGGTGCGAGTGAGACGGTGATTCCTGATAAGTCGGCACACAGCATTAATTTAAAACCATCTCTCTGTACTCTCATTGCAGCGCTGCAAGGAGAAACTCAACACCTTGGCGTGGTCTGTGATGAATCAGTGGCCCGGAGTGAGGCTCAGGGTGACCGAGGCTTGGGCAGAGGAGCGTCTCCACGGTCACGAATCGCTCCACTATGAGGGCAGAGCCGTGGACATCACGACGTCCGATAAGGATAAGAGCAAGTACGGCATGCTGGCCAGGTTAGCTGTTGAAGCGGGCTTCGATTGGGTGTTTTACGAGAGTCGAGGCTACATCCACTGTTCAGTGAAGTCAGGTAAGATCATGCTCTCATGGGATGCAACACTCGCACTTTGAATGAAAGAATATTTCCGGTTTGATTCTCACAAAGTTGAAAAGAATATTTACGTGATATTCAGACATATAATTTGAACACCATTTCGATGATCCACCATAATCCCTGATTCTTCCACCTTGACTCGCCTCATCCTTTCGCGCTGAGGCCACATGGACGATCTCTCCCCAGCAGAATGCTAACGAGAAGCTTGTTAATTCGCTGAATCTTGGTATCGCGTGTGTTATGTGGTGGCCGATCATCATACAAAAGCGTGAAGGTGATCTTTAATTTTACATGGAGCCGAATCCTCACGTCTTTTTACCATCGATTCCATCGAGTTCACTACTCGAGGGGTCGAGCCGGGATGGCAAAAGGTGTGCAAACTCCTGCGGAGTCTGCGTGAAGCTTTTGCAATATCTTCCCATGAGCCTGAGCGGAAGCGGGGAACCCGACAAAAACGACCAAATGCGGACAGGAAACCGCAGAAATTCCTCTGGGAAGTTGTGCGAATGCGCTCAAAGCGGGAAATGCATCTTTTTGCATGGTGATACAATTACATGATCCCTCTCTTGTGTGATCGAATTTCCAAATATTTTCACTCTCACTCTTCTTCAGCATCTTGTTTCTCGCCATCTCACTCGGCGCGCAGGGCCACAATGGGAGCCCCATCGAGGCGAGACTCTACTGATTTGGTGCGAAAATTCAAACGAGAATTATGTTACCTCCTATCATTATAAATGCCAGAGGCGATCTCTAAGTGATTTTGGCTGTTTTCACGCACACTTCAGAAGAGCCACCATCAATGGAAAAGAGTCTCTCCGCGGTAATTCATATGCCTTGTGAGCAAAACCCTGAGATTTTGGCATCATTTTCTCTCTTTCCTTTTTTCTGCCACATCGCCAACATTATTACCTCTACTCACGTTTCTGCTCACATTTAATTATCATTTAATTAAATCACCTCTCTCGGACTTCTCGGCGCGGAGACAACCCCAGAAAAGGAGCGAGTGACGCTAAATGTGAATGAGGAGACTCATCTAATAAACCTTTCCACTTCATTTGGCTAGTCAGAGAAGTAATATCAATTAGAGAAATATCCTATTTCCTTGCACCATGCTGGCTAATAAAATTTCCATTTGAGCTCCATCTCACCAAAAAGCTCTTGTATGTGTTTCGCTCACGGGAAAAAAATCTGGGATATATTTTATCCTTCTTCTCAGATTCCTATCGATTACGAGTATTTCGAGATTCCCAATATTAAATGTTCTTAGTCCAAAGGCCAAGAGCATTCCTTAGGCGAAAAGGACAGAAAAACAATGGACGCATCAATCACAAGTCCATTTAATTGTGATCACAAATTGATTCCTTCCTCAGGAGAAACAGACCAATGATTTTTATTTTTATCTTATGAGACTAGCCATTCCTTTGTTGAACTTTTTCTCATAATTTTTTTGTCTCATGGATGTAAGTAAAGACCTACTAATTATAAAGAAATCATTGCAAGTTGAAAACCAAGGGGGAGATATTATGGTCAGAAGTGGTGTACACTTAAGTTTGCGAGCGTCTTTGGAAGTGCTAATATATATATACGCATGAATTGAGAAATTCATTAGGCATTCAATAAACTTTTAGAACATTTTAAGAGCTTTACGAAAATTTTGAAAGCTTTTAAGTCAACATGTGAGCTTTAATCAATCATTTTCATTTCTTGAACAGAGCTTCTTGAACTTTTGGAGCTTTCACGAATTTTCAAAAAAAACTTTTTTAAATTACAAAACTTTCAAAATTGCTAAAGAACTGAAATAGATATAACCAGGGAAGATTGTAAAAAAATTGGATTAATTTTAAGAGATTTAGAGCTTCCTAATGATCGCGTCAAGCTTTAAAAAAATTTATAGAGAATTATAGAGCTTCAGAAGATAATTTTCAAAGCATTAATTTTGTTTTGATTTCTAGAAATTTTGTTCTCGTCTAATATTTCTTTGGCTTCCCTTAAAGCTCTTTAAAACCTATTTTTCAAAGCTCTTTTAAGCTTCTTTTCAAAACTAAAGATGCTCTTTAAAGCTTTCTTAAAAAGCTGTTTTTAGTCTGATTTCAAAGCTTTTTTAAGCTTTTTTAAAAGGCTCTTGAATCTCCTTTCAAAGCTCTTTAAAGCTTTCTTTCAAAGCTCTTTTAAGCTTTTTTTTTTAAACTAAAAAGCTTCTTTCAGAGCTCTTTAAAGCTTCTTTTGAAAGCTCTTTTTATCCTGCATTCAAAGCTCTTTGAATCCTATCTTTCAAAGCTCTTTTAAGCTTCCACTGAAAGTTCTTTTGAGCCTCCTTTCAAAGGTCTTTTAAAGCTTACTTTCAAAGTTCTTTCGCACAAAATATAAAAGTGATGGAAATGGTGTACGCGGCTTTTACCGTAATATCTCCTCCTTGTTGAAAACTATTCAAAAGTTGGTTTAATTTTCTTGGATATATCTCCAAATCCATTTAAGTCGAATTTCTTCCTCCTAAGCCACTATAAAACTTAATGTTTATTTTTCTTTTCATACGTATATTTGTGCTGACCACAAGAAATGTTAGCGAAGGGTGGCGGCATTTCTGTGCAAAAGAGAATTTCCATTCTTGTTTGAGGCCTTTTTTTATGCAATTCTTTCTTACCTTTCTTCCACTTCTTTGTTTATTATCTCTCGCTGAGGTCAAAGATAAATACATTGTGAACTATGAAATTTCCTCTCTCAAACTGTTTTATTTGTCTTCTCTCCTTTTTACCACCATTGGGTGCGCTCTTTTTGGGCCTTTTGCGGAACTCTTGGGATGTGTTAAAAGTGATGGAGAGAAGGCGAAGCGCAAAAAATTCAAGCTCACACCATAAATTTATCAAAACTTTTTAAAATACACAAACAAGACAAGAGCTCTGGGGATGATTTTTCTTCTCATGGTGATTTGCCATCGAGGAATTCTTTGAGAGAAGACAACATCTGAGAAGAGTTAAGAATATATAATTAGGATTATCCTTTAGCTAAAAGTATGAGAGAATTCCTTAGAAGGTATTTTTGCTTTCTCCAAAATCCAATGAGATTGGAAAGGATTGAAGAGTGCTCATTTCATGTCCATCTTACATAAGCTTTGTTTGCTATTTCTCCCATTTTTTTTTGCTGGTCAGAAGGCTCTCTGTCGATCTCTTGTCAGGATACACAGTGAGGTTTAAAAATGCGCAAAGAAGTGTGGGAAATGAGATATTTTGGGAATTTTCCTCGGCCATTTAGGAATTCGAATGGGCTTTTAATTGATGGAAGGGTCTGTGTCTTTCACTCTGTTGTAGCCTTGCAAGATTACTCTCATGTATGTATTATGGTTTGGGAAGTGGAAGGCACGAGATAGTGGAAAGTGAAAAATATATATGAATAGTCTTCTAACAGGTACAATAGCACCTATTAAAAGCGCCCTGAAGCGTCTGTCGCTGAACGTAAATCCCATGTATAAGAATTCGATGGAATGCCCATGGGATGGGTGTTGAGGGCGAGAGCGAAGAGGAGAATCCCCAGTGTCCACTGCAAACTGTTGAATTGATTGTTGGTATATTGGACCAAAGAGAGACAAGAAGACTTTTACACCATCAAAGAAACTGGTTTTCCCTCCAGACGATGGACTTTTTTCCTCCACCAATCTTTTATACCTTTTTATTTATCCACTTTTGCATTAAACACGAGCTCAGATACGTGTGTATCGAATCTCTGCGCAACGGGGGGAATTCACCCAGTGTGGTTTTTGAAATTTAGACGGGAGAACAAGGTGAAGATGATGGGAAAAAATATGGAGGAAGAAATGCTCTTTCCCACCTTTTCAGCCGATCATCTTCACTTCTCACTTTGTATCCAATGCGCACCGATGTTTTGAGTTCAACAGTCATGGGTACCGGAGGCATCGAGCGAGCGAGCACATTGAGAAGGACAAATTGGACGTGTTAAATTTGCATTTGACCATATTGGATGTTTTGGTGTATAGCGTGTGCGATTATGTGGAAGAAATACGCGATTTTAGGCTCTCACACCGTTCAGAGCGCAAAATCAACTTCTTATACCATTTAACTAATGATGTCATATTAATCGCCTTCGTCTTGTTAAATCGTTAAATTCCTCACCGTGAAAACAGTTCATCATTAATAACAGTGAGGAGATGGAGATGGAGCAGCGATGAAGAAGCTTTTAGCTCACTTGAATTTTGGAGGATTTGCTATGCGTTAAAAATTAATTGAATTTAAAATTATAGTTAAATGTTTTTATGATCATTTTATGCTTAAGGGTGCGTTTGTCAGGTTTGGCCGAATTGTTTGCGAATTTGTGTCTATATCAACTGAACTCTTGGTTTCTTCCTCAAACTTTATATCTTTTCTTCACGTGTTTCTACTTTGGAGGCTTAAAATCGTTAATTTCTGATGAATATTTTGTCTAAAAATCAAGTCATAAAGTTTCAGCATCGATTACCTGTTTTGATGTGGAAAATCCCTCACGTGGATGTTTGAACACGATTTTCTCACTTGATGGCATTCGCTGCAGAAACTACTCAATTTTCTTCGCTGTGTGAGATCATTTAGTGTCTTGTGTAATCTCACAAGAGATGATCCTCTGCTTCTCACTCATCCATCCAAGTCAAATCCCAGGCAAATTGAAAAGTTAACTTGACTCATTTAATTATAACCCTCAACTGTTGGTGGATCATTTGCCTCCGTACTCGCTCTCCATCCCTCATTGTTTCTGGATCTTACTGAGCCCCATTCTTCAGTCAAAGAAGCAAAGTGGGAAAATATTATTAAATGGGGTTTCACGTCAAATTGCTGGCGATTTTTTCACTTTTTATCTACCTCGAGGTTCTTTTTTTTTGGCATCATCGCAACTCATTTTCAATTGAGAAACTTGAGTCTTTTTACCACCTTCCTTCAATCTCCTTTATTGCCTTCGTTGGTGAATATTGAGCACACATGCAGAAGGGAGATTGTTTGGAGAAAAATATACATATACGAGAAATGAGGTGGGAGAGAAGAATGAAATGGGTTTTCAGCGAGAAAGGAAGAGAAATCAATTTGTGGTCTCTCCAAATTAATTTGGCGCACAGACAAAGAAGCTAAATTCCAGTGTCATGTTTTCAAGTGATTCTCATGTGATCTTATACCATCCACCGAAAAATCCGATCATCAATGCACCGCGAGCGACAAATGGTCGAGAATGAGCAAAAATAAATGCAGATAAATTGAAATTTATTCGGATATTGAATGAGAAAATTTGATAGGTATTCCATCCCGTGAATTATATGATCGGTGCACGCATTCGAAGATCAGTGATCTTCGGCAATTGGTCTTGTAAGAGCACACCTCTCATGGTGTGGATGAAACAAAAACGAGACACCATCCAAAGAGATAACCTGAACCAATTGAGTTAATGAATTACATATGGTGGAGTATTTAATATTCAACATTTTATGAGCTGCTCCATCGGACGGCTGTTGCTCTTCATTTTGTTGCTTAAAGCTCTCTTCTGGATGCGGCCATCATTTCGAGATTCTGGCCCATTAGTTTCTTCTCTCTCGTGAACGAAAGATGTGAGTTGAGAAAAGATAAAAAAAATAATACACCTTGGGAGAATCTCTGAGGAGGGAAGAACGTGGTGGTGAGAAGGACTCGAGCAGGGGAAGATCACTGATGATCTTCTAAGTATGATCATCTAAACAAATGGAATTCATTTGGCCAACAATCCCAACTGTGGCCGAACGTTGGAGAAGGAGGACAAAAGAGGGCTATACATGAGAATCATGTGTACGATATATAGTGGAATTTAAACAGGTATTATAAATTTTATTTCTTCCTCGGCCATTTTTATTCATTCGGTAGAAATTCCCTTCTTCTCTCACATGAATTCTCTCTTTCACTGGGGCGGGAGGCATGAAATGGCGGATCAGGAGGAATCTCTAAATCAGACAACGAACTAAAAATGCAACAAAGACCAATGAATGGTTCACAGTTCCTTCAAAGGGAGAGAAGAAAAAAAAAGAGAGATGGAAAAAGGCACTTCTCAGCAGTTAACGAGGAATAGGGAAGAGCTCAGAATTGAGAGCAATTTTCCTCAAAGAATCCCTTTGCTTGTAATTCCATTTGTTATCTAACAAGGATAATGCTCTGCGTTTTGACTTGTGCCGCCATTTCTCGTTGTTGGACAGCATTACAAAAGACTGCTGAGTTGAAAGAATGGATGTGGCCTCAGGAGAGTCGGCAAACCACCCGGAGTCAGAGGATTTGCCCGCAAAGAGCGCGGCCTATCAAAGGACTCTCTTGACCCCTGAGATCTCAAACAGTGAGACACAAATCTGGCTCAGGAGGAGTCACTGTGCGTTTGCTAAATATTGGTAGTCTCATTCCAAGTGGATTAGGTTTCTACTTGTCATATCCCAGATAATTGGTTGTTGTTCAAAATTTGTCTTAGCTTTCAAGGTAAACCGACTCAGGATAAAATTTAATTATTAAAATTTATTCACAGTTGGGCGATTTTGATTAATTTGGTGTTTCTAGTGTAATCTTAAAACACATCAGCATTTGTTATTTGCAAAAAACTTTATTTTATACAAAAATTTTCACATCGGAAGGTTCGAAAATTTTGGCGCCAAAAACATATTTCTTCTCTTTATAAAAAAATCTTCATCGCATATCCGGTTTTTTCAGACGGTGTGACCGTTTTTATCTTCTGATTGATCGAATAAACATGTTTTAAAATGATCAAAGACAAAATTTAAAAATTTCCATTTCAAAGAGTTTAAACTAATGTTGCTGTCACACGGCATTATTTCTGTAAGTTGATTATTACTGTTTAAAGTTAATATTTCAAATTTTCCAGTGGAAAACTATAAAATTTCCACTCATATCCAGTTTCTTGTGCTTTGCTAAATAATCTTTGGAAAGAGATTTCCAGAAAATGTCAATAAAAGTGTGAAAAATGCTCTTCGTTTAGTCGAGTTTAAAAGATCCTGATTCGACTGAGCAGCATTTTCTTCTCCTCTATTGAGTTTTTCATGAAAATTTTGTAGAAAATATCTACTAATACACAAAGACTGGATTTTAATGGAAATTTAATGTTTTTCTACTGAAGAATGCAATCAAATCACTTTCAACCTATCGACCGACCTAATTCCGTGTGACAGCAGCTTAATGCAAAAATATTTTTTACTGCATAATTGTGTTTTATCTATACCAAAATATATTCCACTCCATGTAAATTACTGTAATAATAATTAAATCACCCTATAAAAATATAATTATCCGTCACAGAAACTCAATAATGATTTTCTAATATATTCCATGGCGTAAAACGCCTTGTAAAGTGCATTTCGCACTAATTATGATCTTCAACTGAGCTTTAAGAGCAGCGAATCATTTGCATACGCTGCTTTTTTCTGCGACCGGCAAATTACCTCTCATAAGGAGGATCTATATAACTCAAAGTGCAGTGAAATCCCGGAAAAATGTTTTTTATTAGATCGTAATAGAGGTACTTAAACGGTATATATGTTTGTTTCTTGCAGACTCATCACAGGCCTCATACACCTCAGGCTGCTTCACGGCGTCCAGCACGGTGGTAACTGAAACGGGAGAGCGACGCCGACTGGAGGATCTGAGGATAGGCGAGCGAGTGTTGAGCGTCGACAGCCAAGGTAGACCTATGTTCAGTGAAGTTATGCTCTTCCTGGACCGAAATGCCGCCGAGGAGCGACAATTTGTGCACATCGAGGCGGAAGATGGCGCTCATCTGACCGTAACGGCAAGCCATCTGCTGATGAGCGTGGACAGCGTGGGTGAGCGCAGCTTTGTGTTCGCAGATCACGTGGAGGAGGGCGATTTGCTGCTCGTGGCCACGAATGGCACATCGTTGGTGCCTCGACGAGTCTCGCGAGTCTCCGTGACGGTGTCACGTGGTGTCTTCGCGCCTCTCACGCGAGCCGGCACGATCATCGTGGACTCCGTGGTGGCCTCGTGCTACGCTCTAGTCGACAGTCAAGCGGTGGCTCACTGGAGCTTCCTGCCGATGCGCGCCGCCACGGCCGTTAGTCGGTGGTTCAGTCCGAAAGTGGCGGAAGCCTCTCGGCAGAACGGCATCCATTGGTACGCGAAAGCTCTGTACGCCATGAAGGACTACGTGCTACCCGCCAAATTGCTTCATCAGCTGTGAGGCTGAGACTGGTGTGTCCGACAAGCAATGCCCAAAAAAGAAAATCCACAGACAACCTGAAGAATGCCGGAAGACAATAAATCACGTCAAAGTGTCCGGAACGATCGTTTTGAGCGCGCAAAAAGAACATTTTAACAAATTTAAATAATTTATGCAATTCTCACACTGGCCAGTGACGAGTTTGATGGACAATTCAATAAAGAGGGGAGTAACAAAATATTGCGAATAAGAAAAAGGTGATATAGATTTTTCCGTGTAATTAATTAAAATTATGTAATTTATCACTCTTTTTATATATATTTTATACAAAAAAGAAAACTCTTTATAAAACACATAGGATTACACATG
>CAKKOB020001128.1:0-27212 GCA_918844115.2 Phlebotomus perniciosus | reverse complement strand
TATTGGTACCTGTCATACAAATTTACCCATTTTTCGGGCATTTTCGAGTTTTTGACCATAAAAATGAAGCGCTAGCTGATCACGATGTATGATTGGGTTGACCAGAATGGGTTCACCTATAACCCCATACTATTGGAGAAGGCCCTATCATCCCCTATTAGTAACTTTCATACAAATTTACCATTTTTCGGACATTTTCGAGTTTTTAACTGTTAAATGAATCTTCTCAATCAATTTAATGGACCCAAGTTACTACACAATCCACAAACCACGCAAAGAGAGGCGCGAAGCGCCTCGTAAAGTATATAAGTGAGATAAAAGTATAATAATCCCAACTAACCCCACCCCCCAATTCAAGTTTACGTGTTCTAGTTTCGTAGACATTAAACTTACGAATTTGCGATTCTTTTTTTATTTTGAAAATAATGACAAGTCTCCAAATCTTTAAGTATTTAAAGTGAATAAAGATTTCTAAATTCTGTTAAAACACAACCCTTTGATATCTTGCTTTGCTCTTAGAAAGAGTTATACAAGAGTTTATAGTTGTTTCTCTTGGCGATCTATTCGCTCCACGTTGTTTTGCCTACGCATAAGAATACACGTGTTTTTGTTTATGTTGGCTCTCTATGTACACAGAGAAAAAAAGAAGCTAAAGACTCGCTTTGAAAATCTCATGCGTGAAATTTATAAGTGAAATCTGCTATAAATCATCTCTGTTGCACCAACATCTATAGATTTGTGTGTGTGTGGGTGTGTATATACATATCAGGATCTTTCTAAGAGCGACTTAACCACAAGGGAGTTGAAAGTAAATAGCTGGTCAATATATTCAAATTTGCAAAAAAGTATTTTGCTTTTATACCTAGGAAGTAAAGTTTAGAAAAATCTTAATTTTTTCTAAAGTTGGCTGAAAGCCAAATTAGGATTTGTGTCTCGGCTAACAAGAGGCTTTGGGTATATTTGGTGGGGGTTTGTATCTTCTCTAGGTTTAGTCATAATCAGCCGAGTTATTAAACTATAAAAAGGAATAATTTTTTAAAATTATTTTTTGTTGTTGAAATGCCTATTAGCCGAGCTAAGTGAATTAATATTCTCAGTATTATATCTACATTTGCATCAGAAAGAAATAATAAAATTGAAAAAAAAAGTTAGAAAAGGCATGAAAAGTGATTAAAAAGTGTAGTTGTGTGTGTGTGTGTTTTTGGCGTTTATTGACCCGAAGTTGTTGTTGTTTTGCCAATTCACACGCCGAATTGTAGGTTAATAAGGAGATGCCATCATTCCAGTCAACACCGTATCCCAAGTCACCGATGACATCCGCCGCGGCGGGTCATGCGTCGGCTGGTGTCGGATCGGCGGGTGGCGGAGCGCCCAAGAACAAGGAGAAATTGTCTGATGCGCTGAAGGCGTGCAATGAGATCCTCAAGGAGTTGTTCAGTGAGAAGCACATTAGGTATGCGTGGCCATTCTACAAGCCTGTAGATGCTGATCTGCTGGGCCTGTATGACTATCATGACATCATCAAGAAGCCAATGGATCTTGGTACGGTGAAGCTCAAAATGGACAACAGGGAGTACAAGACGGCCCAAGAGTTTGCAGCTGATGTGAGACTCATCTTCACCAATTGCTACAAATACAATCCCAAGGATCACGATGTTGTTGTCATGGGCAGGAAATTGCAGGTGAGATTTGCTATAAATTTATGGTATATAAAAGGCATAGAAAAACTATGACAATATTACTGAATTTTGAGTTTTTAACTCTCGAAAAAATTCGAAATCTGAAGAAAGATCCGCGAAAGTGATGTCGCGGATTCTTGGAAACTCAAAAAATCAAAATTTAGGTTTATTTTTGAACTGTTCTATAATACATGACATGTTCCGTAAGACTAGATTTGACTCTATAAGAAAAACTTTTCATAACTTATAGTAAAATTAAATAAATTTTGGAAATGATTACTTTGTTGTATAAATTTTGTAAGAAAAATTGTGTAAATTGTTCTTTTAGGATGTTTTTGAGATGCGCTACGCTAATATACCCGATGAGCCCGTGACGAATGTTGGCGGGGGCGGTGCGACGGCCGCTTATGGAGGCCCCGGTGGCAAGGAGATGTCGTCGTCGAGTGGTGAATCAAGTGACACAGATATGGAGTCGAACTCTGATGAGGAGCGAAGCGCCCGACTGAAGGTGTTGCAGTCGAAGCTGGTGGATCTGCAAGAGGAGATGCGGAAGCTGGTGGAGGAGTCCACCAATAAGAAGAAGGCCAAGAAAAAACTGAAGGAGAAGAAGAAGGCCACCACAGTTGGACCGGGAGCGCCAAGTGCAACAGCAGGTGAGTTAAAATCAAATCAATTTATTCAGTAGAGGGATTTACTGAGATTCAGAAACTTGACACGAGGAAAAATTTTGTTATTGAACGATTATTATGGAAATTTAAATTAAAAAGATTTCTAAAGTAGTTCGAAGAAAGCATTCAATTTTATTTTTTCCTGAATTATATTCGAGAGAAATTTAGCCATTAAATATGTTATATCGATTGGCCAGTATAAAAAGAGTTTAATTTATTTTCTTCTCTAAATAGATTTTCTCAAACTTTCCGATCTTTTTATTCATTTTTTTTTATTTATTGTTCGTTTCAATTTCACAGAGTCTAAGAATTTTTTTAAAGAATGATAAATTAACCTTTCTCTTTATTATTGATCAATCAATTTTGTTTTTGCGGAAAATTCATTAATTTGTTCTTTAAATTCTTCAATTTGGATTGTTCTTAAAGTCACAAGAATGTGTAATATAGTGTGAATTAATGTGTAATAGATGATTTTTCTTAGCCCTTCAAATTAAATTCAAAAATGTTTCTTTGTGTTTTTATCTGGGATAGGTCACTCGAGTGTAGGTAAACAAATTAGTCAAGCTGGTCCAAATGCCCACTCGATGGCGATGGCGGTGCCACTGAATACTAATGCCAAGGGGGCGAAGGTGAAGGGGCAACGAGCGCCCAAAGCTGTGGTGAATTCGGCGGCTCAGTCGACGAAGAAGGTGAAGGCGGCGAGTGGTGGAAGTGTTCGTGGTCCGGGCAAGAAGAAACAACTGGCAACGCACAATTTTGATTCTGAAGAGGAGGACACGGCCAAACCAATGTCATACGATGAGAAGAGACAATTATCGTTGGACATAAACAAATTACCTGGTGAGTTTAAAAGAGCTCGATATAATACATGTGCCTTGGTTGGTGGGGAATTTTTCATGTGATTTTTTTCCTCTATGTTTTAAAATGTTATTTTTTTCTACTGGATCAGGAGACAAACTCGGAAGAGTTGTACATATAATACAGAGCAGAGAACCATCTCTACGTGATTCAAATCCGGATGAGATTGAGATTGACTTTGAAACATTGAAGCCGTCAACGCTGCGCGAACTGGAGAACTACGTTGCGTCGTGTCTTCGCAAAAAAACTCGTAAGCCTTACTGTAAGTTCCTACCAATGACACACACTGCTTTTTGAAAGAAAGAAAGAATAAAAAAAATGACAGAAGATGAAAAAAGAGAAAACAAATGAACAAGAATTTAATGATAAGAAAGAGTAATATGGAAAATATCACAGGATTGAAAACAAAACAAGAGAAAGAAAATCTCGCTGAAGAAAAATTTTAGAGAAATGTTACTTTGCGGGGCAATATTTTTTTTATTTATTGACAATTTCTTTTACCCAAATAAAACTTAATTTCTCTATTATTTTCTCTTAAAAAATAACGCCTGAAAATAAGGAATTAGACACAAAAAACGTTTTTTTTTTAACAATGTGTTTCTTTATTTTGTGTTTCAAACATTTGTTTTTACTAATATTTACACCATATTTTGTTTTTCGTATTTACTGCAAATTATTATTTTTTCACTATTTTCATTATTTGTTAATAAAATCCTGTGTAAAAAAATTCTCACTGATAGATAATCTAATCATCATTAAAATATGTAGACGTTGAATTGAAAATTAATTTTTTTGTTGAAAGAGCAAAAAAGAATTAAAAGACAAAGACACCCAGTAAAATATAACTGAAAAATGAAAACCAAAAAAAAATAAAGAAAAATATTCCAAGTAGTGTTCGTGTGATTGGATGAACTACAAAATCACTTTTAAAATTCACATATATTTTTTCTATTTCTATATTGTATTGTTTTTTTTTAATTACAATTTTGTCGTAGTTGTTGATGTTTAACTTATTTTTCTTTGTTAATTCATTAGAACATTTCGCGCTTCCCCTATCGTTTTGATATAGTGATTTTTGTATTCTTTAACATTGAAACTTATTAATGAGTCAGAAGTGTTTTTTTTGCATTAAATAGCAATAAAAAAATAGTTATTTCAAATTGCGATAAGATTTTTGCATGCTTTACTAACAAACTTCAGAATATTTTGTAGGTACTTAATGTGTCGTTGTGAGACTATTTTTCGCTTTTTGTGTGACTAATGAAATGCGGGAACTGGAACTTTTTTATTTGTCGCTCAATATTCTCATCGGTGATGATTAATTTATTTTCTCTTATTTTACTTCACCCACTTGTTTGCTCTCTCTCTCTTTAGGTACTTTTGGGATGTGATTGTGGACAGTTAATATTTGTGCAATTGTTATTTAATTTTACTCATAAAATAATTGGACTTCAACGCAATTTTTTCCAGTAATACTTCTCCTTCATATATTCTCTGAATAATAGCTCTGCTTTGTTTTATGAGAGAACAAAGGACAAAAAGAAGGGGAGAGAAAAGCTTCATAATTAAATTATGTTAGCTTTTCTCGTTAAAAGGATGCAACTTACAATTACTCTTATGCATTCTTCTCTCTGATATGATGTCGAGAGAAAAAGGAGTGGAAAGGAATGATTCATTTAGTTGTCTGCACATTTTTATTATTAAATTTCCTAGAAATAGAATTTCACGGGGAAAAAATACTTAGACGTGATATTTAATAATTTAGTTAGAGACGTTAGTAAAAAGAGAATTTTCAATGAAAAAAAAAATGGATTGAATTAATAGAAAATACCGACTTCTAATTTCGAGAGATTCAACTAAATTTTGGTCAAAAGATCTATGCTTTTTATTGTTGAATCAATGAGCACTCATACACCGAGACCGGATTATGCGTTTTATATGTACACGATTGAATTAAGATTGGATTTGAAGTTGGATTGAGATAGTCCTGACTAAAGTCATTTCTAATTCAACTTTAAATCTAATCTTAATTCAGTCGTGTTCATGTAAAGCGCATAATCCGGTCTCGATAAAATAGCCCCAATGAAAGAATAGTTAAACTAAGGGTTTCGGCAGACCTGCACCTAGCGTGGAAGATTAGCAGCTAAACCGAGGCACCTGACACACTCCCGCTAAGCACCAAATTGCGCTTAGCCGTGCTTAGTGCATTCCAATTTGGCACGATTTATCTGGAGCGAATTTTCACTAGAACTCCCTTTTTTCACAAGAGCACACAATCTCAGATACTTCACTTCATGTGAATTGATTAGTATTTGATGTAAAAACACCTTCTCCTGTGTGATCAAACTCTCTTTCTCAAATTCGCGAAACAAAAACAAATTTTTCTTTATTTATATGGCAGTTCCAAGAGCAAAGCTCGTTTCCGAATGAACGGCTCTTTCGTGCTCCCTTTTTATATATTTTTTTTATTCAGCAACATTAGCAAACATAATATCAAATAAATATCATTATCGGATTATCCTACCCCTAATTCTGACATTAATCTTTAAGTCTTAGATCTTTAAATCGGCCTTTGAAGGCTGATTCATATTTTTCGATAAAGATCTTTAATTTTAAAGTGTCAAAGGTCTTCAAATTCTTACGGCTGTTGATTTGGAATTCTACGCTAAAGTTTTACAGACTTAAAGCAGTCAAATGTGTATAAATCGTCTTTAAATTAAAAGATGCTCGCGAGGACCTTTTAAATCTTTTACACTCCGGATTCAATTTTCCTAAAAACTGTTTATGATCTTGTTAATGTCTGTCCAAGTAGTTAGTTAAAATAAACTTTTGTTGAATCAAACTAAAATACCTAAATGATTGAAAAATCCATAAAACTTTCTCTAAATATTTCTCTTTCATGACGAGAATAGGAAATTCCATTCTTAATACAAGATAAAATTAACATTCAATTTACCTAAAACTGTTATCGTGTTGAAGTCCAATTGATGAACTTTTTTTTTACTTTTTGTTAACTTTTTTTGGAATATTTTCTCTGTTGGAGGATTGGGTCAAGTCTTGTCTTATGGAACAGTTTATTAAAAGTTACAAATTTTGATTTTCAAAAACTGCAAAGTTCGAGTTTTTCGAACTTCATAAACTCAAAATTTGAGACTTTTATGAAACAGTTCCATTAAACTAGACTTCACCTTACTAGAAGTACTTGTCTTTTTGTATTTTTTTGGTAGTTGATGGCGCGCCTTTAGTTTGAAAGCGTGTAGTGTCTGTTTGAATGACTATTAATTTTCTCCTGTCGATTTGTGATTTTTGTCGTTGCAGATAAGAAAATGTCGGGAAAATCAAAAGATGAGCAAATGGCGGAGAAGAAACAAGAGTTAGAGAAACGACTTCAAGATGTTACCGGACAATTGGGAACGTCAAAGAAAGCAACGAAAAAAGGTAAAAAGAATTATTTTTTTCTTAGAAAAAAATAAGTTTTTTTTGTTTTCTCTTTGAGTATATTTTTGGAACTTTGAATTATTTTTTTTTAGATGATGCGTCTAAAGTGGACGTTGTCCCGTCTGGACGTTTGTCCTCGAGCAGTAGTTCCACCGATTCGTCATCATCCAGTTCGAGTGACACAAGTAGTAGTGATTCCAGCGATAGTGAAGCAGGTTAGATACAAAAAACAAAAAACATAGACACAAAATTCTTAGTTTTAAAAATAAATTATAGGAGAGGTTTAAAAAGGAGAGAAAACTCAAAAATTGGGTTTTTTCTCTTTCTTTTTAAACAAAGTGAATGAATATAAATAATTTATATTGCAAAAATGAAAGAAACAAAAAAATAGGAGAAGTTGCGAAAGAAAGATAAAATCTACACACTAATTAGTCATTTATACTTTCTTCTAATTTCATCTCAAAATATCATTCATATATATATATTTTTTTTAAATGTGTAGGTAAAACGAGAAATTAATTTTCTCGACCATTTCTAAATTATTCATAAAATTGATATTGTCTGTAAGAGTTGTAGTTCTTTTTTGAATTTATTATAATTATACATATTAAACTGAGAGAGGATGTTAGGAAAAAAATTGTTTTTGAAATTGAAGTGACATCGGTAACATATTTTATGTATTAAGGAAAAAATTCAATAAGGAGAGAAAAAGAGAAGGAAACATGTACAAAGAAATAGACACAGAGAGAGAGAGAGCGATTGAATGGACATGAGAGGTAAAAAAAAGAGAGATCGTAGATATAATTGAGTTAGATATTTATCATTCAGAATGAGAGAATATTCTGCAGGAAGGTTAAAAGAGAAAAAAAAACAACAAGTAAATGCATTGAATGTTTCCACAAACTTATAGTTACTTTAACAAAATGTAGAAGCGACACACATTTTTTGCTTAAATCCCGAAGATATAGAGGAAAAAAAAGAAGCTGATAAAATATGTAACAAAATTATGGTAAAAAAAGTATTCATATATTAATTTATAGGTTTGCTTTTTATTCCTAAAACAAGAAAGATATTTTTTAAACTGCCACAATTTTTAGTTATTGACGATTTTTCTCTCTTATCAAAACTATTCTTTCTCCTTTTTTATGTTAAAATATTATTTCTCTATTATTTTCTTCATAAATGACAGTGCTTTGTTTTTTGCATTTATCCGGATTATCGATGCACAAAATTAATAGCTTAGTAGATAGTCCGGAAATTTATTGATCAACTCCGTAAAAGTTAAAGGAAAAAAATCTTCATTTAATTTTGTGTGAGCGTGTTAAACGAAACTATTGTGCACTTTTACGTATAGAATTGTAACAGAGAAAAAAAATATAAAAGCAACAACACAGATGATAAGTAATATAATAGGTTTAATAAAAAAGAGGAAGAAAAAACATATTAAAGTTGTCAGAAGAGAAATAATTTTAAAGAAAGAGAAACATTCAACATTTTAACATTAGAAAGTAAATAATAATGGATAATAAGAAGGCAAAAAGTAATAGAAAAGGTAAAGAAACACAAGAAAAAATATAAACAAAAATATACTTATTGTATATGTGTATAAAAAATAAACTTAAAAGATGAAAAGTATTACTAAATGTAAATATAGTGAAGCAGAAAAGATAAAGAACAAGTAATTGTAGATTTACTTTATATTTTTCATTTTTTTCTGTAGAACAGAATTATTGTTTTTTTTTTTAAATGACATGCAAAAAAAAACATAAACCTCTGCAGTTAATAGCGATGGATAAATCTCAAAAACAGTTTAACCATTGTTTGATAAATGAAAAAAAACTTCCATTATAAAGAATTTTGGGTGATTTTTTTACTGATATATCGCCAACGCTTACATTTTCTGTCATATTTTTTTCTACAATGATTAGAATTTAACGTCAAAAAGTATTTCGGTTTTGAGCATTTTTATCACTTAAAAATCGAGAATCGTGGTTTCTACCGAATATTTGCAGAGGCTTTTGGGGCCAAATATGGAGAGAGTGAAATATTTTGCGTCAAAATCCGCAGAATTCATCGCTCTATTTTATTTCCATTTCTTTTTCATCAATTATCATGCTTAACAGTCGCTACCAATTAAAAATATGACAAAAACTCATCGTATTTGATGGTTCAAAATCACCACTTGTAGATTGAAGTGTTAATAAAAATTAATTTTTTATCTCGTTTTGATCCAAAGAAAACCAGTCCATCGCCTTATTCGAAAATGAATATTATAGTCTCAGTGACAAGTAATTTATCCTGTATAAAAGGTTTCAATTAAAGACACGCGGATTACTGACACCTAGACTTAATCAATAGTTAATCAAGACTTCTGGATCTGAAATGTCAATTAAGGCAATAATATCTAATTAAAAGAATTAGGTTTTACTAACTAAAATTCTAAAGTTTTATAAATTTGCTGTACAAAATGTAAGAGAATCCATAATATTTTTTTATATTATGAATGTTGGATTTTTTATTTTCAGAAGATTTCAGTTTCTCTAAAAGAAATTAAAAGTTTACTAGATAAAGCTTGAGATAAAACTATTATTAAATCAAATTGAATTGAAATGTGATAAAATATTGCTTTTTTTAATTTCATAGACAAATAGCCATCAAATATTTCTTAACAAATTTATTTTACAGGGAATTGCATTCATTCTATCAAAATGAATATCAAATCTTCAAAAAATTAATTGTTTTGTCGCGTAAATTTGGTAAAAATACTGGAAAAGAGATGGAAATATTCCTAGAGTGAAAACTAAGCCATTATTTTCTTAGTAAAGTTTTTTTTACTAGGTATATCAAACAACGGTTAAACATAAAATTCATTAAAAAATGTGAGTTATGAAAAAGAAAAAGGGGAAAAAGGAGAAAATTTACCTGATTAGTGGAAGTGCATAAGAATGTAATTCTGACAAAACTTTTCCAGTCGAGTAGAAGAAATATCTTTTATTTTTCTATTTTTTTCTATATATAATCATAATTAAGTTATTATTCTCTTTATTTTTTTCCTCCTTCAGCTTTTAATTATTTTGTTTGACCTCTCAGCACATTTTTCACACATTTTATAAGACTCCTTTGAGTGTTGTTATGTTTTATGCAAGAAAAAAAAATGTTTTTTTTTATTATTTCCTCTTAAATCAAAAGAGAAAAGATTATTTATTTGCTGAGGAAATGACGAGATGAGAAATCTGAAGAGAGAGAAAAAAACAACCTCTCAATATGCAAACACGATAATTTTTATCGATAAAAAATATATACGATTTAAAGATTAAAAAAAAATATGTCAAGAATGATGTGTACTGGGGCAGCCACGCCGTTCTGAAGATGATCTGAACACACAAGAAAATTGTCCACAATATTTTATCTCTAAGTGAATCCTTTAGTTTTTTTTCCGCAATGAAGTAAACAAAAATCCCTGTCATTCTCCCAAACCTTAATCTCTTAGATGGAGAAACTCACAGAAAATCAAAACTTCTTAGCCAACAAAGAATGAGTGAATAAAAAGACAGAACCAAAAGACAAGTAAAATAAAAAAGTAATTAAAATCAGAGAAAGCAAAGATATTAGTTTTCATGGCTTGAATTTCTGAGCCTGAAAGAAAAAAACAAATAAAGCATCTCGAAATAAAAAAAAAAGGATTGAGAAAGAGGAGATCGAGTGAATCTCAATTTAAACAGGAAAAAAGAGAGAATATTCTAAGATATAATGAAATATAATACACACTCCCCATTGATATCAATCATTTTGCTTGAATTTCACAGACTATCACGACGTAATCTATATATTTCTTTTCAAAATAGAAAAATCTATCTCTTATACTGGTTTCGCGTCTTGAGCAGACAATGTGTAATTTTCTGTTTAGAGCATCTTATATTACGTTCTCCCCTTCAGCGATCAACTGCAGTGCTTGCTTAGCGTTTTAACAGTTATTTGACAGCTGTCAGATCGTTTTTTTTGACAGAGTTGTCACTTATCTGTCAAGTTCGTCGCTTGCAACGCTAAAACTCAACTTTTGTTAAAATGAGAAACTATCATTCTTTTAAAAAGTGATTAATCAATTTTTTGTACCCCTTTCTTTTACGAGTTTTTATCGCAAGTAAAAGTTAAAAAAATAAGACTAAATAAACAATAGTGACAAAAAGAACAACCTAAAAGTACGAAGAAGTTTTTATTTACCAACAACAACGGAAAATATAGATCGCTGTGAGAAGCGAACGAGTATGTGAGTGGAAATGATGAGATAAAGTATATGAAAACGATGAAAAATTGCAAAAAAAAATATAAAAAAAAATAATAATTCAGAGGCTGTCAGCTTTCCCCATTACACATTGTTTGCACGTTTTAAAATGGAAAGGAGAGATCAATCCAAGTTTCTTTTTATTAATGATGATTTTTTTATCAATTAACTTTTTCCATCCATCCAAGTTCCTTTTTCTCCCCCTCCCACTGTTCGTTCTTCTCTTGTAGTTCTTCCAAAACGCAAAAATAGATCCTCAGAGAAATCCCTTTTCTTTCAGCAAAATACACAAAAAAGTCGCTCTTTGTGTAAAAAGAGAGAAACGTTTTATTTTCTTTCACTATAAATTTAAAAAAAAAATGGATACAAATGAGAAAAGTAAGAAAAGTATAAAGAAAAATGATTGAGAATGAGAAAATGATGAAAGTGAATTCGATAAGTGAAAAAGAGAAAAAAAAACAGCATAAAAAACTTTTTAGAAATGTAATGTGTAAAGTTAAGAATTTTTTATATTAATTATGCATAGAAAATATACAAAAAAGAATTATTATAATAATAAATATACATTATAAGAAAATCTTTTATTTTCTTTTCAAAAAAAGAAGAGAGAAATTTTCGTGGCTAAGAAGTTTTTATTTTCTCCCACGTTTTTTAACACTTTTACCTTTGTTTTTTGTTTCCGTCTGAATATTTCGAAAGATCATCTTTTGCGATAATCGTGGCTGCCTCACTGATGAATTTGATTGTTAAATTAAGGTATTTATTGATACTCTTTCCACTCTAAGCGCTATAATTTTTTTTATTCATGATGTGAAGGCCTTGAGGTGAATTTTCTTAAGCTCCTTTATCTCTTCTTTTAGGCACGGGAAAGTCATCAGCATCGAAAAAGCGCGTCAAAAAGGACGAACTTCCGTCAAACAATAATGTTTCGGTAAGTTTCTTTGCTTTCCTTAATCAAAATTCTTTTGTGACATAGAAGAAATAGGAAAATTTCAGATTAGCCAAGACAATTACTAATTAGAGCAAAGATACAAACCTATAACGCCAATAACATTGAAATTACATTATTGAATTCATTTCCAATCATTAGAACGCTAAAATCTCTAAAATGAATAGTTTGCCTGTTTTTTTTTTAATGAGATTAAACCTACGGAAATTTGGAAAATTTTTGGGATGTTGATTCGGTAGATCCGACTTCCGCCATTTTTCACAATTTTTCATTTTTTCAATAAAAAGCAATCAGATAACTTAAAGATTTGATCCATATTTACCACAAACAGTTTTTTGAAAGTCCTGGCTTTTCTACAATAGAAATTATAGAAAACGGGTCAGCCACCATTAAATAAAACGCCATTTCAACTAACGAAACTTAGATTATTATTGTATACACTGGAAGATGTTTGATTTTTTTAATTTTTTATCAGTTTCGTTTGATTTTCTACAAATAATTTGATAATGAATTCGAAAATGACTTCGAATTGAATGCGATTACGACGTTTTTCGCTCAAGTAATCAAGATGGCGACCAATGACTATCGCAGACCTCTTAGGAATTCGCACTATTGCCAGTTTTTCTTAAAGAAATTTTTAAAAATAATGAAAAGATTGCCTAAACCATTGTAGACACATTAGTTGATTCGCGCCATCTATTAGAGACACTCAAGAAGCAATGAATGCTTTCTAGATTGGCTGACTTCCCTCGCTCTCTTCTCCAACCATGGCTATTTATTTGTAAGACTTGATCCTCCTCCTTAGATGCCCCAGAACACGATGACCTCCACCCTCCCAGTCACCACACAGAGCCACTTCAATGGCATTCTCCCGCCCCCAATTCTGCCCGCGTCGCAGCCATCTCAGGCGCCGACGGTGCCGCCGGTGCTCGTGAACACCAACGGCGGCATGAAGCACCCAATGGTGAGCATTGGCCCAGCTCAGCCGGTCATTTCTCAGGCGCCGCCCAGTACTGGTGTAAAGGTGGAAATGAATGCACCGGCGCCCATGCAAACAGTTCCCATGAACATGATGCAGCCGCCGATGCGTGGACCGCCACCTGTTGAACATCAGATGACAAAAGTGGGTCAAATGGCCGCTTTAGGTGCGGCTATGGGCAATGGAATGCGACAGCCGGTGACGTCTTTGCACGGCGGTGGCAATATGAGTTTTGTGGATCCGCTGGAGCAAAGTCTGGCGAGTCTGGAACAAAATCTCAAGTCCGAGATGGCCAATCATATGGATCTGATGGGCGACATGAGTGCATCGAGTATCATTCCAAAGAGCGAAGGCACGGGGCCGCCACCTCAGTCGGCCGCACCCCTCGCGCATCACCAGTCGCTGCTGCAGCACCTCAGCATGGAGGCGATGCACCATCAGCTGCAGCAGAGTATGGCCCATGCAGCGGCGGGACCCAATGGCTTTGTCATGGACCCCACGGCAGCCGCCATGAACGGCATGGGTGTCATGCTGCAGCCGCCAGTGCCACAGGGTCCTCCCAGCGGTCCCCACGTGGCCAATCCAATGGTGTCCATCTTCGATCCAGCCATGACGGGACAGCATCTCAATAGAGGCGGAGGTAAGTTTAGAAAAATGTTGGGTAAAAAAATGAGAATAAACTTACGCTGTAGATGATTTCACAGGCGGCGGAAGTGGCCCCGGCGCTTCTAGTCAACCTTCAACGCCTCAAACGCCTCAACAACCTCAATTGCAGCAGCAACAACTGCCACAGACGCCCACGAGTGCTCCAGTAAAGCGCGAGGAGAAGTTTCTGCTCACTCCGAAGCCCATCGAGGACCTCCTGATGGCACCTGTCCACGACAAGGGCAAAGCGTCTGCCGGCGAGGCGAAGGGAAACTTTGCCCAGGCCATTAAGCCATCACACGAGCAGAACCTCAAGAATGCCAGCTCGTGGTCATCGTTGGCGTCTGCTGGATCACCGCAGAGTGTCGCGACGCCTCAGGCGAAGCCGAAACCTTCTATGGATAGCTTCCAGCAGTTCAGGAACAAGGCCAAGGAGAAAATGGATAGACAGAAGTTCCTGGAGCAGCAAGAGTTGAAGCGCAGTCAAAAGGAGGCAGCAGAGAAGGAGCTGAAGCGACAGCAGGAGCAGAAACAGAAGAATCACGATGAACACGATGCCCCAAGGTGAGTTTAAAGTTTTGATTTGAAGAGAGACAAAAAGATTATAAGTTTTACTTAAATGGGTGGAAGTACTAGGAATTCAGAAGTCATAGGGTTTGTGTCCCGGCTAAACGGTTAGTTTTTACAGAAAGGCCTAGTGTTGATGTCTTCACTATTCAATTTTCAATTTCTATTATGGTATTATATGATTTTGTAGCAAATTTTATAAAGCAGGCTTATTATAAAATGCCTAGCTATTACTTAGCCGAGACATAAACCATTTTAAAGCTGAGTTTCGGCTAACTTCATAATATAATGTCACAACAGATTTTGAATTTTATTTTGTGACGATTTCAGAAAAACTGGCAGCGAACCTCTTCCCGCGCGCGTGGATGAGATCAAGGAGTCACCGCAAAGGAGTGGATCTCCGGGAATGGGCGCCAGTGCAGCCAATCAGGACCGAGGGGCGGCCAGGCGTGCCGAACTAAGGCGCTTGGAACAGGAGCGGCGAAGAAAAGAAGCGGTAAGTTTTATCTTTGAATTATTTTTTCTTCTTAAATTGACATGAATGAGCTGTAGAAACAGAAATATTTTTCTCAAAAAGTTTCTAGATTTCTTGAAAATTACAATTTATTCTTTAAATTTGGGTGGTCTGATACTTAATTGTAGAAACGGGGCCCGCTAGCCCGAAATAGGTAGACGGGGAACGTAAAGTTTGTGTTATACCTACAGATGAGAAATATGTAAACTTTAAATTTGTTTAATGATAGCGCACTGTCTTTGGAAAGTACGTTAGTCTATTTAACAGTTTCTGCAGAATTATTTCTATAACAAATTGTTTATACTTTGATTGCATTTGATATCTTGATAGATACATACAGTTAACAAAGCTCGGTAAAGCTCACCAAAATTCAGCTTATCAAGTAATTTACGCGATCTTGCTTCAAATTTGGAAAATGAACTGTTTTGTACTTGTGAAATGTTTCCAAACTCAAAATTTAAACACTTTTAAAGGGTTAAAAATACTTCTTTGTCCTTTAAAACTCTTTTTAGTTTGATTATCAGTGCGAGAGATGACAAAATGTCCTTTCAGTTAACATATTTTGCGCCTCACTGTAAAATGTTTGTACCTTGAATTTGCAGTTGGCTGGCCAAATAGATATGAATATGCAGAGTGATCTGATGGCGGCTTTCGAGGAGTCCCTCTAAGAGCGGGCGAAACACCGCGGCAGGCGCTCCAAGCTGAACCACCGAAGGAGGTCGCGCAAGGTCAAGACACATTAGTGACGATTACAACACTTACCGCGTTGAGTATTAATCCTCTATTTTATTTGCTGGTGAAAACCTTTTTGGCGCGGAGATTTTTTCTTTTCATATTCTTCGGCAGTGTTGAGTTTTTTTTTTTTTGGAGGGAAAATTATTCTTTTTGACGAATTATTTATAACGAAGCTATGTCCCACTCTCCGCTAGGAGGCGTTGCGGGGACGAATGAGGATGAAGATGTGGAAAATATGTTGTGATATCTCTCCCGCCCATTTCCATTCTTTTTTTCATTCATATATTTTTTTTTCTTAATTTATTCGCAAAGAAATGTGCTGCGAGAGAGCCTATAAGTGTTTAGAAGATGAGAGAAGAGAAAGCGTAGAAATCTGTTGGCTGAGGCGGGATATTATTCTCTTAAGAGGCGGGGGGTAAAATGTGCGGAAAGAAACATTTTT
The DNA here is from genome assembly GCA_918844115.2 of Phlebotomus perniciosus. NCBI lineage: Eukaryota > Metazoa > Arthropoda > Insecta > Diptera > Psychodidae > Phlebotomus > Phlebotomus perniciosus. The sequence continues at coordinate 11,456 of CAKKOB020001128.1, read as the reverse complement.
TCTTTTTTAAATATTATTATAAATATAACAAAAGGAAATTATCTTAAGGTGTAAATAGAGTGGAAGTTTATTCAATATACACATCTTTTTTAAATGAAGAAAAAATGATTCTCCTTTGAATGGAAATGCTTTATAAATTGTGACAAAAAAGAGAAAAATTTTGAGCATTGAAAAAAGTTCTTCAAAGGAGATAAAAATGAATACCACTAAAAAATTACCTATAAATCATTTTTAATAGCCGTTAGTGTTAGTGAGGCAAAATTCAGCGTTAGATTTCATGGTTAAATAATGAAAAAAAAACAATTATGATACTAGAGTGAAGGTTTTGATGCGAGAGAAATCCTAGCGAGTAGCAGATTTTGTATTCTAATTTAAAGAAGAAGAAAAAAAATGAAAAAATGGTAGTAAGAAAAGGAATTAGAATTTGGGGATTAAAGTGGAGGAGAAAAAATGAAATATATACATATTTAATAATAAAGTAAAATGAAAAAAACAATGATTAGTGAATGAAAATTAAAAAAAAAACTTTTAATTAACAATCATTAAATATATTTGAATGTATAAATAATAGGGATTAACAAGCAAAAAAACAATGTGTAATAATTATTGATGGGGCATGTTTTACTTTGAATGGATAAAGTAATAAACAACAAAAAAAAACAATTTTATTAGGTTTAGAAGCATAAAGAAAAGAAAATTAAGAAATATTACTTGTAAGTAGATTTGAAAGTTAGAAAATTACAATCACTACATTATTCTTCTAATTAAAGATTGAAAGAAAAAAGAAAATAAGCATAAAATAGTGCGAGAAAAAAACGTGAATATTTAGTTCTTTTCATTTTATCCCTTTTTCTTGGCATCCCCTTCTGGATCTCTTTCGGACAACCTTGAAAAACTGTTTCTTTTTTTTTTTTTGAGAAGATAATAAAATCGATGAAAACATCAATAAAAAAAATAGACAAAACTTAATCATTGAATTAGATGTTAAGTCACTGAGAACGGCAAAGCGCATGAATTTAGTGTGTCTAAGAAATCCTATTCGTAAACACTTTTACGTATAAAAAAAAACTTCTTTTTAGAGCGAAAAAATAACGACAGAATAATAGATGATGAGAGATTACGGAACATGTCCAATAATAAGAAAATGAACAAAAAGAAACACAGAAGAACGAAAAAACGCAGATGATTATTCTTTAAAATGAACCCTAGTTACTAGTTTGAGCAACTTTTAAAGAATAATACAAAAATAAAAAGTACTATTTTAAGGTAAAAAGTAAAAAAATTAAGTCTTTTACTGGCAGATTTACGTCCAAAATGTTGATCAGTGGGGTTTTCAGACATTTTTTTTATAGCAGAACGTTCTTGAAGATTACCAGAAATTTCTAGCAGAATAGATATTTCCAAAAAACTTTTATATACTTATAGGTATAATAATTCAAAATATCCTAAATTTTTAGCAGAAATTTCGTAAAATTTATAACTCAAAAATCTTTTAATATTTTACATGAAATATTATAATATGAAAAGTAACGAAATTTCTTACAAGAATTTCGTTTAAAAAATTTCCCCCAAAAATCTTTTTTGACGTTAGAGATATTCGGAAAGAAAATCTTAATTTTCTAGCAGAAATTTCCCTGTTTAGAGAGTTATCACACGAGAAATTTGACGCAAGAATTTATTGCATCGTCGTACTAACTGGGCAAAAAAGTGTCTCCATCTCAACTGATTTATATTGGTTAGAAAGGGACACAGAAACTTAATAATGAGCGATTGTTGCGTCTTCTTTGACGCAATATCCGCTTAGTTTTCTGTCCCTTTCTAACCAATGCAAATCAGTTGAGAGAGAGACACTTTACGCCCAGTTATTATGTCAATTCTTGCGTCGATTTTTCTCGTAATAACAAACATCGCTTAATTTTCAGTTGAAACTTTTTAATATTTCACTACAAATTTTCCTCTACTTTATAGCAGAAAATTTCTGCTAGAAATTTCCTAACCATGTAAAATTTTATTTTCAATAACTTCCTAGTTGTTTTTTACCTTTTCTTCTATCGAGGTGTTGATTTGAGAAACTAAGAGCTGGATTCCATGATACTGTCCAAACTTCAATTGTTCCTGAATCAATTCAACGAAAAAGGTAAGAAATTTTATCTTTATTTTTCATTATGCAAAAGTAATTTCTCTTACAAATTTCTATAACTTAAACCTTGTAATGTAATCCCCTACAATATCAGCGAAAAATTCATTTTCTTCCATCAGATCATACATATTTTTCCCTTCTTTATTTTCCTCATAACTCAAATGAGAAACTTCGAAGAAATCAAGCACGTCCTCTTCTTCCTCTTCATAGAGAAGGTAGTCAAGAGCATCAAAGAAGACTGAAGTGTTTCCCTGAGCTGCAATGTGGAAAGCTGTATTTCCCTTCTCATCGACATTCTGCAGTTCCTTTAGTAAAAGATCATCCGGGAAAGTTTTCAAGTATTTAGCAATAGATTTAAAAATTTCCCCGTGCTTCCCTTCTTTAGCCACAATGTGGAAGAAATTAAGTTTTTCACTGGTTTTCTTTTGCCATTGCAAAATATCGTCGCAGAAAACTTTCACGAAAGCTTCGAGTGATTTCTCTTCGGGTTTGGTTTGTTTATCAAGGAAGGTATTTAGAGACTTTATGTTGCTCTCAATAGATGTTTGCTGCATTCCCTTTTCTATTGGGACGAAAGTTTTAAGGATTTTATCTTCACTGGAATTGTCCATTTTTTGGTTTTGGAGAGAATTGTCGAAGCTGAAACAAAACAGTAAGATTTCACAACAACGAGTAAGAAGAAATGAGTCATGGAAATCCAAAAATTCGTCACTCGAAGGTCACTCGAAATTTAATAACTCAAATCAAATTATTTCTTACACTTCATTTAGATGTACATTTCTTTCTTTATTAATTTGTTTATTTCTTTTTCTACCATTTAAAGAACTTAATGTTTACCTGGTTCTAGCTGCCGAATGTTATAGCACTGAGAAGTGTCAGGGATAAACTGTTTTGTCTAACTTCCACTTCTTGTATATATATATTTGGTACTCAGTTACAGTAGAAGCACGAAGATAAAACAAAAAAACTTTTCCCGCAACCAAATTTTATTACCTAAAAGAATATTTTATAAACATTTTTTTTAATTTTTACATTTTTTTTATTTTCATGTTGCAAACAAACCATTTCGATCGAATTTGTATTTATCGCTAAAAAATCCTGTTATGAACTATAAAAAAAAGTAGAAAAATTTTACATATAAAACGAAAGGAAATTCCACTTTCTTCTACGAGGAAAGCTGTTGCCAGATTTTTAAAAATACATTCAAGTATAAAAACTGGACAATTTCTCTTTCATTAAGAAAAGTTAGAAAATCGCTTTCAAGAGACAAAGGGTTGCCATATGAAATTCGCAAGTTTACCGAATTTTGTCCGATCATAATTTCGATTTAAATTTCGATAGGTGAGTGAGACGCACTTAAATGACTGAAAAGTGACTGAATTTTTGTCAAATTTATGCCGAACAAAATAGTTTTTTTGCAGCATTATGATTAATATTGAAAAATTTGGGTAAATAAGGTTTTACTGTACTAAGTGTATCGGCTTTTTTGGCTTTTCTTTATCGCCTAAAAGCATGCAAGTCCTTTTCATTTCTTTTCCAATTCTGGATATGAATTATTCTTTTATTTGTTTTGATTATCCATGAAAGCTCTAGAAAATCTTTAGTTCCATTTAATGATACCATAAACGTCCATTCCGTCATTATTCTTCATGGAGAATAAATCTGTAATTTCTTGCTTCAGTAGAAATTCTTTAACCAGATCAATAAAAATCTTAGAATTTGTTTGAGCAGCCAAATGAATGGGCGTATTTCCATTGGTATCGACTTTCTGGAGCTCTTCCAGAAGAAGATCTTTAGAACATGCTTTCAAGTAGTCAAAGACATTTCTGACAAGTTTTCCATGTTTTGCTTCCATGGCAACAGAAGTACCTAGATTAATCTTCTTATCAATTGCCTGGCACTATAAATGATTTATGTTTTATTTAATCCCATCATTGAGATTGATTTTCTTTTTGAAAATCATGTTCAGGAATTTGATGTTGATTTCCAAATATATTTCCTTGCCATCTGCCATCGGCTTGAATTTCGTCAAGCTTATTATCAAAATTTTCGAACATGTATCTGATAATTATATTGTTAAGTTGATTTCCTTTTGTGCATTGCTTGACGATAGAGTTTCCACCACAAACTTCGTCCTTCATTTGGACCTCTATTTCCTCTTTTGTTAAGAGTTTCAGGAGTTTATCCACCAAAAAGTTTTTGTTATTCTCGAATGCGTGACAAAGCACGGATTTCCCATCATGGCAGACGAATTGGCAGCCATTTTGACGCATAACTTCAATTGCTTTCTCCAAAATGTCTTCCCTCGTGATGGAATTTAGCGCTTGCAGGAATCTGTAGAGGTTTTTCTCAGTCACGTTTCGAGTGTTTTCTTCATCTTGATCCTCCTTGTTTTGATTCTTTTGGTTTTGATTCTGCTTTTCATTTTTCTTGTTGGCATTCTTTTTTTTATCGCGTTCAGTTTTTTTGTAAATCTTATTCTCATTAGGAATAATATTGTCTTTGTTCTTGACTGTTTCTACTACTTTATAGACCTCTGGAAGAAATATCTCATAATTTTGCCTCCATTCGCAAAAAACAGCAACACAATGGCCCAAAAAGAATCGTTGCTTCTTGAATTGGGCTTCAGTTTCGCTCAAAATATTCTCCACAACTTCCAAAATATCCGACTCAGTCACTTCTAAGCGATTGAAAAACCAAAGTAATATGTCTTGAACGAACATCCAGTTGGCTATTTTTCCATCCATTAATTGGATCCGGAAATATTCGAAGGTTTTAGTTTTGTATTCATCTTCGGTGAAGATATTGCGCTTTGTAATTGTATTGAAAAACTCTTCGAAAAGCTCAAAGTTCGTATCTTTTATAACATCCATCTTCATGATCGTCATTTCTCTCTTTTTGAGTTTTTCATCAGTGACTTCGGATCCAAAAAGACTATCATGAATTTTAACGATCTCTCTGAGATACTGCGCCGAAAATACGGTCCCTTTGTCGAAAAACTTCTTATCTAAAATGGTAAATAGGAATATTCGTGATGAATACATGAATGAGAATTAGTTTAATTTGTTTATTACCAGTAAAGATTTTTTTGATGTCTTCTTCTGCGCATAATTCCTTTACAGTTTCGAAAATTGCTTCTAGCGAGTCAACTTCGTTACTGAACCAAACGTATTGAAGAAGTGTGAGAACTGTTTCCGACAGTTGTTTGATTTCTTCGGATTCTCTTTCACTTTTTATCGTTATGCGGAACTTTTCTGTACTGATGTGATCCATTAAGAAACGACAGACATAAGTTTTGACTCCTTTATCAAACTTTTTCAACTCATCTCGGAGGCTCTTTAACATGGCGATGTCAGCGGTTTTTCCAAATGGAAATAGTTTTCTGAAGAACCAATCAGCTGCAAAGTATTTTCCAAAATCTTCATTTATGAAAATAAGCTCATCATTTGGTCCTTCTGCGATGAAACCTCTTCCCAATATCTCATTTTTCCTGATATTTATCTCTGAACTTTCGCTGCAAAGATTAGTCAAATATATCTTAGCAGCTATGTTCATGTAGATTCCACGCAATTCCTCAATAATTTGAGGCTCCCTGGCTAAAATATAGACGTTATCAGGATTCTCTTCGGTTTTCCTATAGAACGTCTTGCATATGCTTTGGAAAATTTCATCATAAATCGCGAGGACGTTCACGTGCAGGAAATCTTCAGACCAGTTAGCATTAGTTTTCTTGCAGAATTCAATGCAGTCATCAAGGAAGATTTCAGCAATGATGGCGAGCATCAACGGAATACTTCGAATATTTTCAGTTAGCTTAGATTTGTAGCAAATCTTTATGAATTTCTTCGTGTAAACGTTGATATTGCTCATTTCAACATCTCTTTTGTCAATTTGATTGTTGCTGATCATCTTTTCGAGATAATTTGTCCAGATGGATCGCAAGAATTCACTTTGCATGCTCTGGTTGTAATGTTCTACAGTGAGTGTCCTGTTTTTGTGAATGAAATAAAAGTTAAAGGTTATATTGGATGTCATACAATTCATATACTTACTCGAATTCTAGTCCATCCAAATCCTTAACGAATTGAGGTTGGGTCGAAATGAAGACCTGGATCTTTTTTTCTTTCAAGACTTCAGCAATTTTAAGGACCTGCTTGCTATAGTAGGGACTGATCTCGTCGAATCCATCTAGGAAGGCGATTATTGTCTTGCCTTGTTTCATGTAATCCTCAAGAAGAAGTTGCTCAAGTTTGCTATATTTGCGTTTGTCCGGAGTCAATTTAAGGATTTCTTGAAGAAAAACAACCCAAATATCCACTGCTTTTCTTCCCTCCATCACTTGATCCTGAGATGCTTGACCTTGAGATCTTTTCTTCTTCCTGTTAACATCATTCAAGGTCGGACGACTATTGACACTTGATTTTCCTTCTTCTTCATTCTTGATATCCTTCAGCACTTTACTCAGCTCTTTTAAATTAATGAATATGACGAAGGATGACGGATGTTTCTGCTTTATCCTTCGAGCTATCTTCAGCATTGTTGTGGACTTACCAACGCCAGCGGGTCCTTGAAGGATGATGTTTCTGCCATATTTAAAAGCTTGGGCTTCATCTATTTGTGTCTTACTATCTTTCAGCTTCCTCTCAATGTCAATATAGAACTTTTGCTGCATTGGCAATTCTGTCCCAAACTCAAGCATTTTTTCAGAATCATACATTGCCTGGAGTATTTCAGTTCGGACTTCCGAATTGTTGGTTGTGTTCGAAATTCTAGTTTTGAAACCTTGGAATTTAACTTCCTTTTTGAGAAACTCAGCTTGAGAATCCTCGTTGAGGTCTTCAAAAGAGCAAATTTTCTTTTCAAAATCGATTTTCTTAGACGTAGACTCAAAGACTAATATCACATTTTTGCAATCCAGCAATTCTTGTAGTTCTTCTTGCGTCATTTGGTATTCGTTGTCGACGTAAACCACAACTTTATGTTCGAAGACCTTCAAAGAGTCTCTATAGATTTGAGTGAGTTTAGAGGAAGGAATACAGAAAATCTTTGTTTGGTCAGTTGCTGTCTCAGGCTTTGACTTGGAGGAAAGCACTTTATAAATCTTGAAGGACAAGAGTTTAGCGTTTCCGTTGCAAAAGTATTCCTTTTGATCCTGATGTTATGATACAAATGTTAAGGAAAATTCAAGAAAGAAATTTCTAAATAAACTTACCACATTAAAAGCCTTGAGAGCTTCGTCCTTGAAGCCCATCCAACTGAATTGTTGGCAAAAGTCAGCAGAAAAAGCAGGAATATCCACTTCGAGAACAGAACAATGTATGATGTTGACTAGTTCCTCCTTTGTCATAGTCTTCCTTACTACCTTTTGATTTCCTTCCTTTCCTTCACATGCTGTGTTCATGAATTTGAAGACATTATTTCGTACTTTCGAGAAATTTTTACTCGTGAAACCTTCATATTTTTGCTCAAGCAGTGAATTATTGTACATGGTGAGGTCCTGAACGTTAGGTAATCCCGAAATGTAGGTGAAATTGTCCAGAAAATTCTTCTTCATTTTCTTCAGTCCTCGTCCAAGTACATGAATTTGACCATCCTCATCATCATTTAATGTGATAATCCGGATAATCCTAATTTTTTCAGTACAAATCTTTAAGTTATCAAAAATTTCCTTGAACATTGCGTCAGTTTCATTCGCCCATTGGGGTACAGGGATGACAGTGTCTTCATCAATTGGATTAGTTGAAAGATCAAATATATGATTTGTCATAATTATGTATTTCCTTCTACGATCTTTTGTCCAATCTATCTTCATCCACTCATCGTGATACTTATTCAAGCTGAAGTTACTTTTGAGGTTATCACCTGCTGATTGGGGCATTATGTTATCGGGATTATTGATTGATTCTGTACCGGAAGTTTCAATACCGCTTTCGGTAGCACTTGTACTTGTCTGGTGTTGTATATCTTTACTTGTATTTCCTTTGTTATTTTGACGGGTCCTTTTCTCCTTTTTCTCACTACCACGTGAAAGTATATGTTCCCACTTGACGATCTTGTTTTCAGTTGAATCATGTTTTGATTGAATATGGAAGGTATAATTTTTATCCTTTTTATCGGCAATTTCAAACTCGATAACGATATCATCGAATTTCGAGGAGTCCTTCACTTCTAGACCAATTCTCCACACATATTTTGCGAAGTTAATGAATGTCAGGCAGAAAAAGAGGAACAATTCTCTCTGATAATCATGTCCATGATCTGCCATTATGTTCGAACTGTAAGGTTGTCCAGAGGTCAAAAGAGACCCAACTTTAGGCCTGTCCTCCGGGTCTTTCGTCATTGCAGGATTTGTTGTTGAGGTAGAGGGTTGAACGAGTTGAACCTGGAAAAAAGTAATAAAAAAAAACTTTAAAATCTTAGCAATTTTATAAAACAGTATTAAACTGATTAAATATAAATATACTTATGTGTAGAAGTTTTTCGCATTTTTATTTTATTTTTATGGAAAATAAGAAACCTACCGCTTCGTGAAATTAAACATTAGAAACCGCGATCTCTATTTCGTGGTGTCGAGTAAGTTATAGGCACGTCGTTCTTTCAATTTTATAAGCGCTATATTTTAGAATTCCAATGAAAATTTATGATGTTGTTAAAGAAATGATCTTTATTACTTACACTGTATTATTATATTTAAGAAAAGGGCTCTAGAGATCCCCTGGCTTGTTTTTCTTTGCTATTTATAGAATAAGCTCAATGTCTACACTTGATTTAGAAAGAAAAATAAATTTGAACAAATATTTTCTGCTTTGATGTGGAGCTGAGAAAATCTTCTCTTAAACTGTGGAAGTCTCCAACACACCTAATGCGCTTTTAAAGAATTTCATGAGTCATCAATAAGCAATTAAACTTTCGAGATTTCTGTGAAAATTTCTCAAAAAATATTTCTGCGAATTGTTAATACCTATATACAGGACTTACCTAATAGCCAAGATAGAAAAGATAACTTTCCTTGAATTTTTCTTTCAAAAAACCGAATAATCTTCGTTTGAATCTTTCTTCGAACAAGAATGGGGAATTATCAGATAAGAAATATACTATAATATAACGAGGCGATTCGCGCCTCTCTGTGCGTGGTTTGTGTGATGGGAAAATATGGAAACTTTGTATGGAAAGTACCAAAAGGAGGTGGAGGGGGCTATCTTAGTGATGAAAAAGTCAAAATTGTCCAAAAAATTGGTAAATTTGTATGAAAGTTAGTATTAGGGGATAGTGGGGCCTTCCCCTATAGTATGGGGTTGTAGGTGAACCCATTCTGATCCTTCTGATCAACCCTATCACACATCGTGACCAGATAGCGCTTCATTTTTATGGTCAAAAACTCGAAAATGCCCGAAAAATGGGTAAATTTGTATATGGTAGGTACCAATAGGGGATACCAGGGAAGTTTCTCTATGTCCCAAAGTTATAGAGGACACCATCTTTATCATTCCCATCATACATGGCGACCCCCTAGTGCTTCTTCTTGGTGGTCAAAACGCCAAAAATATCGAAATAAGGGGTAAATTCGTATGGGAGGTACCAGATAGGGGAGATGGGGGAAGTTTTCATATAGCCTATGTTCTAATCTGGGATGTCAACTATACCTATGCCAAATATTAGCCAGATCGGTGTAGCCGTTTGGCCGTGATGTCGGTACGCACTGACAGACAGACACACAGACAGACAGACAGACAGACACACAAACATTTTGGAGAAGGGTATTTTAGGACTCCTGGAGTCACGTCCGGTCGAGATTTAATGGTTTGGGGGTCAATCCAATTCAGATATGCACACTTGGCTTTATGTATTAGTAGGATAGGATAGTAGGAAGTAGGATAATAATATAAAAATTAGAAATTATACTTACTGCGACATTGGAAGTCTGTTCTGTTGGTTCTGATACGTCTTTCTCGTTCTTCTTTTTTCCCTTTTTACCCATTTTGAGACTACGTGAAGTGATTCACGCAGAATCACGAATAACTCCACAATTACAAGACTTCTTCACGTGTCACTAAGGCGAAATTTGATGTTGAACTGAAGACTTAAGACGCTTTGCGCTTATTTTATAAGAGACGAGAGGTGTATGCGAATTTTTCAAACATATAAATATCTTATCAAAATACTCAGAATTTATAATAGATTATTTCAATCTGGCGTAAATAAAAGTTTCAGAAGAATTGAGCCAATTTTTTGCTCGCGAAATTTTTTCTCTTGAAAATTCTCTTTTTGCTAGCAGTAAAATTCAGGAAAATTTCTATTCAGTTAAATTCTTTGCATATTTTCCCTAACAATTTGTCAACGGTGTTCTTAAATCTTCTCAATTGATTGTGCGAGTGGAATTAATCAGTTATGAGTAACTTATGTTAATCTGTGCGAATTTTTCGGAGAAATGAATTAAATTCCTAATCAAAATTACGCTATCAAGATAATAAATTTTAAGTGTCATCTGTTCTGTGGGGAATTTTCAAGTTTTTTTCATGAATTAAAACTTTCTTGGATTCTTAGTTCTTCTCTGAAAAAGATTAATTCTGAAATCATCAAATGTTTTTTTTTTCGTTTTCCTTTAATTGATAACACTATATGTATTATCACATGTTATTGTCTTAAAGTCTAATAGTGATAAATTATTTTATTTTCTTCTCATATCACAACTCGTCAAACTCATATAGAGACTTATATATAGAGCAAACGAAACTGTTGACGTTATTGGAAACATCGGGTTCTTGAGAATCAATTTTATCTTTATTCTTAAATGCTAAACAGTTTTATAATGATAGTGATAAAATGATAATGATTTCCCAGGTTTCCCCAGATAACTCAATATTGAGGTTCTTCTTGAACTTTCGGCTAAAATCGCTGAAATAAAAAGGGCTATTTTTACTCGTGTCCATGATCTTCCGTAATGTATGTGTTGTGAGGTAGGTCGGAATTCAGATTAGGAATTTACTACTGTTAGTAATGTTTGGCTATCTTCTGAAATTGAAGACAATGAACTTAGACCACTTAGACATCTTATTGAAATCATTGAAATAAATTAGAGTATTTTTAATAAAATTTACAAGATTCTCAAGTCAATCAAATCAATCAATCAAATTTTATCAGTTAACTTATATCACTTCGATACTTTCATCGAACACTTACTTACTTACTTAGTTGGCGCTACGTCTCTTTAAGAAACGAGGCCTTCTGCACAACATCCCGCCACTCTCCGCGATCCAACGCCAACGTCCGCCACACGCGCAGCACCCCCAGGGCCTTGAGGACATCGTCCACTATG
>CAKKOB020001127.1:0-27238 GCA_918844115.2 Phlebotomus perniciosus | reverse complement strand
TCCCGACTCTCCCTCAAAAAAGCGTCCCAACTCTCCCTCACTTGAAATACACGTATTCTTATGGAGGAATAACAACTTTTGGCTCTAAAAGAGACACTTAAAAAATTTAATTTATATTTTCTCGCTCAATTCAAAAGGTATGAAGCTGTAACTTGGGGGTTTTCATTAGGATGTTAGAGGGCATAAATAGACCATTCGAGGTGGCGATTGTGTATAGGGTGTGGGCTGCAGGTGGGGTGGTCCATCTCTCCCACTGTCCCATCTCTCCCGGAATTACTCTATATCAAACAAAGGGCGCTTTCGGATTTTTAAGGTGGTAACAGACAGAATAGTATTACTTTTAAGCTTATTTGAACGAAAATGACTTAACGAATTGCTTCAGCTCTTGATCATTACTTAGCGGACATATCACATGGGGTAACCGTAGCAGGAAATGTCGTTAATTCCCAGTGAGAGCGTCTCATTAAGAGTCAGTGGTATTTGAGATAATGAAACTATTCGCTGGGTAAATGTTTTGTGTTTAATTCTTTGTGCATATATTTGCGGATATTAGAAATTTGTGCAATATATAATTCTAAATTCCATGCAAGAATTTTTTTTTCTTTCACTCCTTTCTTCCCAAACGCGTCAGTCAAGATTGTTTGTACAGTGATGTTGTGGAAGTCATCTTGGTGGCTGCATCCCAGTGCGATGGTGGTGTGTGAAGTATGTGATTAAGTCATTTACAAACAATCATTAATCACTTGTTTGCTTTTCAATTTCCAACTCTTGATGACAACACGGCATTTTGCCTTTTTATTATTATATTTGTGTACCTCTTATTTTCAATCTGTTCCCCCCCATACCATCTCCACCGCGGATGTCTGGGGCAGTGGCGTATTAAATAATGGGCGCTGTTAACTGAATGGTGGCGGAGTGTTGATGGATGGATATATAATAGTTGAGAGTTCTACATTTTCTGCAAGCAGATTGGAATATATTGATATTTGCTGGTAGAAAGCTCCCCAACAAAACGTGCAGAATTCTCGTGGATGATTGTATATTCAGGATATTTGCTGAGAGTGTTGGCTGATGACCTCAAAAGAGGTGTTGTTTTGACCAATAAGATTTTCTATACTGACTAAATTGGGTCATTTCGAACTTCAAAATGCTTAATCTTTATTTGCCTTTTCTGTATTTGCTGCGAGGTGGTTTTGTATTAAAGGTATAAAACAAAACATCAAGTAAAAAATGGACAATATTCTTTGTTCAATTTGTATTCTTTCTCTCAATAAGTTTTTGCTATATTTTAATGGGAGGCAAAAAAATCCCCCCCCTCCGCACGTTTCACGCCCGTTTCTTTGTGTAATAATATTATTTTTTTCATATACACAACATTGCATCTATTCTTGAGTTTATTCTCTCTCGGCAATTATTATTATTGTTTAATCCAAATGAAGAATAAAAGGAGGGAAATATAACCTTCACATGCAGAGAAAAGATTTTATTTGAAGATATATATTCTATATGGCCATTTTTTCCCTCGCGAGAGAGCTTTTTCATGCCTCGGATGCATCCACCATGGCCAGGAAAACCATTGGAAGAGTTTCTTTTAATGCTTGGAACTCTGTGCAGAGGTAAAACTTTTAATCTCAACGTATGAATCACTGTGGCACACAAGAAGGGCACTACTTTTTATTTATTATTTTAAAAAAGAGAAATATACTTTGCTGTATATTTTTTTGTTTCATCTTGTTTGTTCTCCTTTTTTTCTTCCACCTTCTTTTGCTGCACTTCTTGGGCACACTAGAAGTTGGCAAGAAATGTGAGGAGAGGAAAAAAGGTGCCCCATCTATAGAACCTTGTTTTTCCATCCAATTGTGAGTGTGTGTGGGTGATTCACTGAGAAAAATCGTAAGAAAACTAAAATTTAAGACAAAATGACTTATTTTAAGTCACAAAATGACTACATTCTAATATTTAGTCCACATTTTAATCCCAAAGAAAGATTAATTCTATCCCGGAATTCCCGAAGCGACTGTTTTTTCTCAGTGTTTTTGCTCGTGGAGAATGATTTTTGTCTTAAAGCCTCCTCTTGTGTCGGTGAAGAAAAGTTTTGTCTGACCAAGAGATTGCATATAAAATCAGCCCACGCAACTCCAGTGAAGTGGTTACTTGTATACATGTATTTAATGCAAAATATTCACAACATTAAATACAATTCATTGCAAAGAGCAAACAAATGATTCTCCTCTACCTTCGGGTTGACCAGCGCAGAAGAATCTTCTATGTCCAATATTGCAACATTTATTGCATGGCGCTATTTTCAACTATCATCCCGCCAAGTCGCGACTCTTCGAGTGGTGAATAGGAGAAAATGTTGAATCTCAAATGAATTTATTGTTATTATGATAAATGCTGAATAAGAAATATTCTTGTCTGTATCTCATTGCGAGGCACTTTCAAGGAGTCACTTTTTTTTGCTGCAAAAATTCTCTATTGCTCTTCGGGTTAAAGGCAAAAATGTTTAAAGATTCTTTAATGGTTCCACTGTCCACTCAAAGTTATACGACATAGTCATTTACGATGAGACAAAGTTCAAACAATGTTGGATGATGGGGATTTATCTTGGGAGTAATGAAAACGACAACAATGTCGCCTAAGAGATATTTTCTGGCGACATTTTATCTGAGAGAGAATTGCATAGACTTTTACTTAAAGTGACTATGAATTTTTTTTCTATTTGAAAAGCGTCTAATTTGACCGTTACAAATTTAAAAATTCATCTGAAAAACTTGTTGGAATATAAAAAGAAAATCTTTTAATACGAGATAACACGAAATGTAAATGAATGTTTTAAGGAGATTTTGGTGCATCTCAAGATGTTTTTTTTTTCAAGACATCATTTTTGAATATCCTCTCACTGTCCGATTGCATTTTTCACGTGAAAGTTTCTCCATATTATTGAAGGGAGTGAGAGGATGAGACAAACCAGTTCATGGATTTATTACCCTGTACATGAAGGGTCTTGAGGAATGTGTCTGCGTGGCTAAAAATAAAATTTGACACAAGACTCTCTTTACGGCTTTAACACTGCCACTCTCACGAAAAAAAAAAACATTCTCATTCGCGGCTTCTTGAGCGTGGAAAAAAGATTAAATAACACTGGGAGCATCAATAAAAAATCTCTCCCACAATGTTGTGAAGCCGCCCAAAAAAAGTGAGCAATCAGTTGAGCTTTTCTGCACTTTATTGCACCTTCTTTGGGGCGTCAGCCGGTCAACTTGGACTATCTGATTGCAGAGGATCCTCAAATTTCTTTCATGTGAAAACACCTTTTTGACGAGAGAAGACGTTAGCCATTTAGACCACCCGGATGCGGATTTTTAAAGGGGTGTCTCAGTTCGGAGAATTCTTGTTAAATTATCAAATTTATTGCATATTATTGTTTAGATTTTTTTTGAATAACTTTAAAAGGAATTGGTCTGCTTTTAGGGGCAATTTAGCTGGGATTTTTGCATAATTTTGTCAATTTTTTAAGAGAAAATGGCAAGTTTAATAATTTTAAGCTAAGTTTATATAAAAATTCGAAGGTTTCCATTAAATTTGAAGCCATTTGCAAAGTTTTAGGCAATTTTTCGTTCATTTGCCTAATTTTAGGCGCATTTGCCGGCAATTTGCATAATCTTAGGCATATTCTGCGGTAATTTCGCCTAATTTTAGACAAATTTGGCGGCTAATTGTTGATTTTCTTTGGTAAGATTCGTAGAATTCTGGATTTGAAGCACAATTTTCGTCGAATTTGTTATTTTTGGTAATTTTAGTGACAATTTGTCGACTTTTAACAAAAATTGGTGTGTTTTATAAAGATTTTAGCAAAATTACCCCATATTTACTGACTTATTTAGACAAATTGTTTAGCTTTTGGCCAATTTGCCGAGTTTGAGGTGATTTTTGTGCCAATTAATGCCTAAAGTTTTACAAATTTACACTAATATTGGTTTTAGTTCATAATTTAATATTTTGACGAGATATTCTTAAAGCACTTTAAGCACATTAAAACGCTTAAGTGTTTTGAAACGCTTTAAGCGCGTTAAAACGCTTAAGTGTTTTGAAACGCTTTAAGCGCGGTAAAACGCTTAAGTGTTTTGAAACGCTTTAAGCGCGTTAAAACGCTTAAGTGTTTTGAAGTGGTTTAGCGCGCTTAAAGCGCTTTAAGAATATCTCGTGAAAATATTATAATATGAACTAAAAGCAATATTAGTGTAAATTTGCATAACTTTAGGCAATCATATGACAAATTAGTGAACATTTAAGTAGGTTAAATGCAAATTTTGTCTAGTTTTAGCTATATTTAATTCGATTATGCAAATTTCTAGAGAAATTTGCCAAAAATTTATCTACTTTTAGGCAAATTCAACCTCAATTTGCCAACTTTTAGGCGCTTGTTTGCTCAATTAGCCTACATTAGGGGGGAAAAGAGTTTTTCCTGTTCTAATCACATGGAAATTCTCATGAAGTTTCTTATGGAAATCTAATGAAAATTTCTTATGACAACTTGGAATTTTCCATGATTGTCATTTAAATGTGTGATGAATATCCCTTTTGTTTTGTTCATATAGAGCTCTACTTCTCTATCGATTTCCCTCCATTATCCAAATTCTAAAACATATGCGATTTGATCCCCTTTAACGTTCGTTGTCACATGGAATCCGTTTCGTAAGGCAATCATCCATCCGGTGTTGTATTTTCATCCCAAAGAAGACATGTGGCAGCATTTGCCACTCAAGAACATCACGATCAATTTAACTTAGTGTTGAGAAAAATTGAGTGTAATCTTGTGGTTTTCATTCTTACCCATTCCTGAAACATTGTAGTCATATTATGAGGAGAAGTTGCTGGGTAGAATAACAATGGGTGAATGATATTAAAGTGATATTGAATAATTACATGACTATGATAAAAAGAACATATGTAAGAAGTTCAAGTTTGGTTAATTAGATTTAATTTGTATCTCCCTCGTGGGTTCTTTATGCATATTTCTCACTTTCCATTGTTGGGTATCATCGGTTGTTGTTGTTAAAAGTTCCCAAAGGAAAAGATTTTCACGTTTTTGTCCATGGGGTTAATAGATCAACATTTATCATTCCCCATGTTGTGGTATAACTTCACGCTTTTGCGCCATCGCGTCTTTTCCAATTCTCGTTAGAAGGCAACTAATTTGAACTTCAAGCATCGTGAGTGCATTCGCTGTACAATTGGTTGAAGAGGCAAATTCTGCGGTGTAAATTGGAGCCCATTTTGTGTCAATTGATTTTCCAAGAAGTCTCTATTTGTGGGATTTATGTATGCGTGTTTGAAATTCAAATATGGGGTGATTTGTTGTGTTCATGCTCATGTGAAAAGGGACGCTTATCGGGGGATATCTTGAAGAGTAAATATATTTTTTGGAATTTGTTCAGGCGCGAACGTTCAAAATTGGATAAGATGGAATTTTAACGATAAATGTTTTTGAGAGGATCTTTGTACATCCGCAAAAATATTTTATGGTGAGAAATCTTGGCGTGAAAAATTAATTGGATGAATAAAAAATTGGAGAGCGACATAATTTATTGGTGGAGCAGAGTTGATTAACATAGTTTTAATGAGTGATATCAAGATTTTTGACAAGCTATAATCAACACTTTTCACCCAGTTTGGGAAACACCTGGCAGCTCCACTTAGGAGGTGTTTCAAACAGTTTTAATTTCTCTGGCTTCGCCTCTTGGATTGAGGAAATTAAAATGTAATTACAAACGGTACTGAAGAGCCACCAAATACACTGAATAACCACACTTATTTGCAGAAAAGTGTCTAAATTATTTTTCACGAGAGGAGAAGAAAAAAAACTGGATCAAGTTGATGGTAAATAAATTATTGTGGGTCAAAGTACTTCAATTTTTTCTCTGTGAATTGAGGTCTTGTTTAAATTATTTGCACACGAGTTTCTGAATAGAAAGAGGGTGGGGAAGTTTTGGACATATTGTGACTAACCGGATGATTTCTGGGGAAACCGGAAGTAGTAAGAATTTTGCGAAGAAGCAAATGTGTTTTGGCGGGAAATTTTTTGAATTTGAGGGAGTTGAAATAATTGTTTCGCGGAAGTTTGAAACTGCTCCTAAGACTTCTAAAAGTTCCTTTTTGAATTCCATGGAAATTGCTTTGGAAACTGGAAAGAACTTTCTTATGAAAATTTCATAAATTTCCTTGTGGGAATCCTCATAAAGTTTTTTTTATGGAAATTCCATGAAATTTCTAATGAAAATTTCATGAAGTTCTTGTTGGAAATTCCATGAACTTCTTAATGGAAATTCCACAAACTTCTTTCTGGAAATTCCCATAAAGTTTCTTATGAAAATTCCATAAGCTTCCTTATGGAAATTCCCACAAACTTCCTTATGGAATTCCCATAAAGTTTCTTATGAAAATTCCACAAACTTCCTTATAGAAATTCCCACAAACTTCCTTATGGAAATTCCCATAAAATTCCTTATGGAAATTCGCATAAACTTCCTTATGGAAATTCTCATAAACTTCCTTATGGGAAATTCCCATAAATTTCCTTATGGGAATTCCACAAACTTCCTTATGGAAATTCCATAAACTTCCTTATGGAAATTCCCATAAACTTCCTCATGAAAGCTCCCAATGGAAGCCCCATGGATCTAAGGATCAACAAATCTAGGATGTTTTCCCGCGCAAAATGCTTGCCTAAATTGCAAAAAGGAGTGTTTTCAGGAGAACAAAGATTGTGATTCACTTTATAATAAGGAAGAAATACAATTGTCTATGCTAGGTTAATTGACAAGGCGGGAAGGAGTGGAGACATGGGTTGTTATCCAAAGGGGAGACACTTGGCGAAAAGAGTGGAGATGAATGGCGACAGATTGTGGCAGTTTGATTAACTGTGTGGCGGATATGCACAAAAGTCTCTTTGACTGGGGAGGGGGCTTAAGGTGCAAGAGATGGGGTTTTGCGATGCTTAATTAAAAAGTGCACAACTTCACGATTTACAAGCTCCAGATGGGATATTTGTGTGCCTTTAAGCATGTTTCGAATGCAAATAATTCTCTAAGATGAATTTCAATTTGAACTTTCCCTCTCGCGGAGGTTCTAAAAGTCAATTCCTGGAAGTTAGCAATTGACTTATGTCGCGCGTTAAAGTCTAATATAATTTCTCCGATGCGACATTTGGAGGATGTTTCAATTGTTGGTCTCTTTGTCAATTATCCAACCCTTTTCTCGCATTTTCTTCAACATCCCAAGTTTGTCTTTCATAGATCTCATGGAGAGTCTCTCGAGAGGCAGTTTATTGCACTTGTCATCTCTCAGAGGAATTAATAGAGAATCGTTTGGCGAATAAGTTATTCCTCATGTCGTGTCTTTCTCCATTGCACTTCATCCGGAGAACTCTAGTGTACCCAATGGATGATGGGAAGCTGAAGGAGCTGAGCAAAAACATTATGAGAGGGATAAATTGATTTCTCAAGTTTTGTGAAAAATTTCCTCCACCATCAATTCCGCCATCATCGAAAATATTCTATGCGGCAAAAGAAGCCACTTCTCTTGGGAATCCTTCTGCCTGTGTTTCAAGAGAGAGACCTATAGAAAGAATAATGCTAGATATTTTTCCACTTGAGTCGGCTCCAATGAATTGTGCAGCATTCAGCATTTCCTCTCCACATTGACTCTTTTCAAGCCGCGGTTTTTTTCTTCCTCTCATATTGGACACTCATGATACTAAACACAGAGCCACACATAGTCTCTTTTTCCGCCATAAATCGTAATGTAATAAATAAATTAATGAAGAGTGGAGAAAAAAGAACAAAATCAAAAGACATGGGAGGGAGAGCGAGACACCATAGAGGGAACAAAATACCATGACTCTAATGGGAAATATGCTAAATTTGTACTATGACGGTCAAATGGGGAGCAGAGTTGATCAGGAGTCTGGGGAGAAATTCTCTAGATAAAAGATTATACATTGTAATTTTATTCCCAATATCCCAATATATTGAAAGGTGATGATTTTGAGTGGATAACAATGTTTATGCTTCCGGTTCAATGAAATATTATTATTTCGCGGTAGAACCGTTAAAATCTCTAGTTTGAATTCTATGCTGTTCTAAGTTATATGTTTATGGTAATTTAATAGCTGAAAGATCCTAAATACAGCTTCTGTATTGATAAAGTTGGATTTGATAAGGATTTTTGAATAGAGAAAACTTTCCAACTTCCGTTCAAAGAATATTTGTGTATCGGAAATCGAATTCAAATAATCAATATTGTTTGATCTTCGGGCGCAAAGTTTGCAAAGTTCATTCATATTTCAATTAGATTTCAATGAGTGATTAAGATTGGATCGTCCCAAAATCCAAGAAGAAGACATCTTTTTATACTTTTAGTTCTTCAATTTTTTTGAAAAAATGCACAGATAATTTTAAAATCATTTGTTTCATAGCATTTATTACCAAAATAAGCATAAAATGAGGTTAGATTAAACATCAAACGCTACTCCGAATTCCTTTTCGCGCACTCCGAAACTTTTTAGGATAATTAGGACAGATTGAATCCAATCCAATTCCATCCAGTAAGCATGAGTGGATTTACCGTTTACATCGACAAAAATAGGATTAATCTTATTTAATCTTTGATTTTGAATCTCTTATCTACAATTTTTCCCACTCCACTTGAGGTCGTTGGAAAATCCAGTGGTGTTTTGAGAATGAAGTGGAAGCAAGAGGAATTCCTCATGTCATAATCTTATGAATTAACTGATTTTACTCGCGCGCGGGTTCATTGTGAATTTTTCGTCGAATATAATATTCTCCAAAGCTGGTGCTCTTGCTCATAATGTCTCAATTGTCTTGTGAGTGAAGTGATCTGAGCTGGTAAATGGGATCAGTTGTGATTTTCTCCATCAGCCTTGTGTGGCATCTCTGCCTGGACCCCATCGCGAGATCAAGTGGCTCTGGGCGAAGTTGTGTGGGGCGGTGGGAGGGGGCAGAGAAAAGAAATATGTGCGATTAAAATCTGTAATTAATTATACAATTCACCAAGTTCTGAGACACGCCACCACTGACTCTCTCTCTCCATTTGAACTGTTTCAGTTTTCAGCTTGAATGTTTTCGCGGCCTCCACAAGTCGGTGGAAGGCCCCCCTTTTTCTGGGCGCACATTCACTCTATGATCTGCGTCTCGTTGAGCGCTCAAACACTATCTCATGTGTTGGTTGGTGTTTTAGTGTCTGTTGATGTTGCTGAATGCCTGGAAATTCATTGGGGAGTTCAGTTGGAAGGCATTGCTGCTCTTGGTTGCACTTTCATGGCATTTCTCTCCCTCAACTATTGCAAAGGGGAATTTTGTGTGTGCTTCTGGATTTGGGATTTAGTGCTTAGAGAGTGGATGTTGCCCTTTTGGATGTGAGCTTGGCTTTCTGTGAAAGAGATATCGCGGCGGCCCAAAAAAGGTGGTGGCAAGTTCCCCAGAACCGCGCGCGGTCAGTGAAGAATTTCGCTCAAGTGGAGGTTTTTCGTTAAACCGGTTAATCGAGTGATGAAGAATTCTCTCGGCTAATGCCACAAATTCAATTAAAAGTGCAGAAAAAGGAGACATTGCAAGTGGGAGTGAGAGAGAGATCAATTGGCGCCTCACCAGTCAAGGGGGAAAAATTGTGGGTCACTGGACTCAAATCATGCATTACATTGACATGATGCAGGGAGTGCTCCAACTCCCAAAATCCAATTAAAAGTGAAACTATATTCGGGATTATCTGGCGGTGCTGCTCAAGAGCTTGGGTGACTCTTTTTTTTTGGCTTTTGGCTTTTCTTGGGGCATTAAGACATCTCTCACCCTGACTTCATTGGGAGATTATCATTGAATTTCAGGTTCTGCAAGAAGTCTTTTATCTCAGTGTGAGTGTCGCATTGCGGTTAATCTTGAAGAATTTTTACTCTTTCTCTTCTCACTTGGGATTAAAAACCAGAGAATGAACTGATTGTTAATGGCAAATTCCCCCCCAAATCGGCCACAGTCATTTTCCAAGACAGTTTATAACTGTCTTGGTGTTTTCTAAACCATAATTCTCGCGGGCTCTGTTTTTTTTTGTATACCCTTCTCTCTGATTCACTTATCCATCTTCTGAAAACCCATTGATGTTGGCATTTCTTCTAATTTCTTCTTTCACTCTTTTGATTGCCGTTTTTAAGTGCCATGAGAATTTTAGTGGCGGATTTTGAGATCATTTGGCGATCTCGCAATTATGGTGGGGACGGTTGGCGGATTTCAAATTCAAAATGTGTGACTTCATCAAAAAGTTTCTGATCTTTATATTTTTACATTTAAAACTAATAACTTGTGCTATTACGATTTTGATTTTAATTGTTGATTACTTATTGATAAGTGTCAAAAACGAAAACCAAAAAAGTAACACAAATGCACTGATTGGTAAAAAATACCACTTAGATAAGCTTGACGTATTGTTGCCAACTTCATAGTTCGATTGTCAGAAACAACTTTTAAATTTGCGTCACAAAAACAGAAACTACATATCTTTAAAGCTAGATCCAGATTATTTAAATTAACCTTTAAAATACCTTTACAAATTTATGATCTTTAAAATATTTTTTGCTAAGGTAATCCTGAAAGTAAAAGTCAATCTAAAGCTCAAGCCTGGCTTAAAGCTTACCCAAAACTCAAGTCTGGCTTAACCGTGATTGAAGGCTTAAGACTAACCTAAAGCTCAAGGATAGTTATAGATTTGTTTAAGGCTGACTTAAAGCTCGTACAAATCTCAAAACTGGTATAAGGCTGACCTAAAGCTTAAGTCTAGCTTAAAACTTAAGGCTGACTTAAAGCTTAAGTCTAGCTTAAAACTTAAGGCTGACTTAAAGCTTAAAACTTGAGGCCGACCTAAAGCTTAAGTCTAGCTTAAAACTTAAGGCTAGTCTAAATTTTGTGCTAACTTAAGGCTGACTTAAAGCTTAAGTCTAGCTTAAAACTTAAGGCTAGCCTAAATTTTTGTGCTAACTTAAGGCTGACCTAAAGCTTAAGTCTTGCTTAAAACTTGAGGCCGACCTAAAGCTTAAGTCTAGCTTAAAACTTAAAGCTTAAGTCTAGCTTAAAACTTAAGGCTGACTTAAAGCTTAAATCTAGCTTAAAACTTAAGGTCGACCTAAAGCTTAAGTCTAGCTTAAAACTTAAGGCTAGCCGGGCTAGTCTAAAGCTTATACCCGATTTAAGACTTATTTTTTCCTAAAGTCTACTTTATTCATATGTTTTAAGCTAATTTGATAGATTTTGACAGATGTTTAATTTTTAAAAACTCCTAATTTTAACGGTTTTTTCTTCAAATCCCCCCCTAATACGGCCCATTCGGAACTATCTGCATTCTCTGTCTCACTAGCTGTTCCCTCATCAGCAATTCCCCAAATGCATTTAGTGCCATGAGAAATGTTCCTTTTTTTTGTGTGTTCGTCTCTCCAGTGTGTGCTCCATTTCAGCATGTTGGCTTGTTGTGCACATGGACTTAATTTAAATTTATATATTTTAAATGGATTTTGCAGCCGCACAAATGTCGAAGCAAAAGTCCTTGGAATCGATGAGTGTGGCGTGTGATTTTGATAAAGTGGTCTCGCAAGCTAAGAGGCAATCGATTTGGGGAGTTGCTCTCTTGTCTTGTGGAGTTTTTATTGGCGCCGGCGGCTCAAATCAATTAATAATAATCATTTTTAGCGTAAATTGTGTGAGTCGTGAAATGTCGCGCACTATTAAAGTCAATTATGTATTGTTTCGTCTGCTTAAAGCGGACGGGTGGTTAATATATGGGGTGGGCGCGAATCGCGCCGCGGTTATGTGTTAAAAAGAGCCTTGGGGAAATTTTTGCATTCACACATATATACTGCAGGTATTTTTTTTTGCGCAATCATAACACCTCATATTGGAAGTTTACTTAACACCATAAGATCAATGGGAATGAGCTCTGATGGCAGCACTTCCGCAATATGGGTGTAAAAATTCCATTCCCATCCGGATTAATGAGACTCTTAACCTTCTATATATACGGTTAATGTTTTATGTTTTATTGTTGATACTCCATGGGGAGATATCCCCCTCCCCTCTCCAAAACCTTTAAGATAAATACAGAAAAATGTAATATAAGAGCCAAAAAGTGAGGCTTGGGAGCCCCCTTTAAAAACACCTTTTGTCCATTTTCGTTTCATTCCTTTCCATCATCTCTCTTCATGCTTCAATATCTCTTCCACAATTTTTCATTTTCACTTTGTTTATGGTTATGGATTTTAATTCAATTCAATCTGCAACGGACCACAAAATACAAGAAACCTTGTACACTTCATCATCATCATCGTATTCTTTCCATCCCAAGCATTTTTCTCATAAGATCCCCATTCTTGATGCCCTGGCATCACCAGTGAGAGTTCCATCAGAGCTCTTTTCCCTTTCCGCATGACCACAGGAAGATATGCTGTTTTTTTTTGCTGGTTCTACCCATTTTGTGCTGATTCAAGAGAGCTAATTTTTCTGACACGTCTCGCTGAGATGATTTCGCCAGAGAATTGCACCATAAATTGTCCGCGCCGTGGCCTTCAGAATGACACCCGAGATCTCTTTAAGAGTCCACGAAGTCATCAGGGGAGGAAAGACAGAATTAGTCCAGGTGGATTTTATTGCTCAATCACACCTGAATCACTTTTAGAGCTGGGTGAGGAAATTATATTAAAGGTATTTCATGGGAAAAAGGGTGTGTGTGTGGTGGGTCGTCGATGCATGATGGGTTCAAGGAGTTCTTTTTTGCATTATTATGCACTTTTAATTCTCATCTGACGAGCGGTGCTGTTTGAGGAATCAATAAAGTATCAAATGACTGCGCTTTTGATGGGCTTTGCACCCAATTTAGAACTGCAACTGGGTTGGGTTGATGTAAATGTTATTAGGGCAATGGGTGATTATGAGTCAGGACAACTGGACAGAGTCTTTGTGTCAAGCTTGCAATTTGTGGTCGTTATTTTGCAAAATTTCTATCGAAAAGTTCTTCAGTTTCCTGCAAAAGCTTTAAATTTTTAGTAGAAGATATTTTTAAATGATTTTTTTGTAGAATTCTAGCAGAAAGCTTGGAGAATGTACAAGAAAAACTTTGGTATAAATTTTAGTAGACATTTCGTAAGGTTTATTGCAGAATTTTTTCTGGTTTTTCTAGTAAAAGCTTCAAACAGATTGCAATAAAAGTTTATCTATAGAAGTCTTCGAGAAAATGAGTTGATTTTTTGGAACAATTATAGCAAAAGCTTCCATTGGTTTCTAGTAGAAGCTTAATAGAATTTCTGCTAGAATTATAGTAAAAGCTTCTTAAGTTTCTATGAAACAGCTTACAAAATATAAAACAGAAGTTTTATGAATTTTCTAGCAAAAGCTTTCTTTAAATTCTAGCAGAAGCTTATCAAAATTTCTAGCGAAAGTACCGAAGAATTTACAGCAAAACTCTAAATTCGTTCTAAAAGCTCTTTTATGTGTAATAAAAAAAACTTATCCATAGAATTCTTTGCGAAAATTTGTTGATTTTTTAGAACAATTATAGTAAAAGCTTTCATTAGTTTCTAGCTCAATAGAATCTCTGCTAGAATTATAGTAAAAGCTTCCTAAGTTTATATTAAACAGCTTATTGAAAACAACAAAAGCTTAAGGAAATTCCTAGCAAAAGCTTTGTATAAATTCTAGCAGAAGCTTATCAAAATTTCTGAATTTCTGAATTTCAATAGAATTCACATGTAAATTCTAGCAAAAATTTTCTTGCACTGCAAGCTTTACAGTTGCAAGTTTAATGAGATTAAACTTTTAGGTCTGTTTGGGAGCTTTATCATTTCATTTTGAGCTTTTTGAAAATTGTTCAAAGAATTTGAAACATTTTTGAGCTTTTAAAGATTTTTCTGAACTTTCCTGGGTGCTTTCGAAATTCCTGAAATTCTTAGTCAATCTAAAACTTCATGATGTTTTATCAAATATTTAAAAGCTTTTATCGAAGAACTTTCCAAGCCTTTAAAAAATCTATAAAGTTTCTTGACAAATTTGCATTTTAAAAATTTTGTAAAGCTTTATTACTTTCTTTTAAAAAATTTCATAAATCTTTCATTAGAATTATATATTTTTTATCAGATACTCTGAGGATTGTCTCTTAGGTTATTATTATTATTGTTAAGCAGTTTTGTATTGATGACCACGTACTGTAATCCTTGTAAGCCAAAAGCTAGGCGACCCTGAGCTTTCCCAGAAACATCCAAAGATCTCTTGCACCTCATCAAGCTGATTAGTCGCACAATTTCTGAGAATTTCCGTGAGAAAGAACTCGTATTTTTTAGAGGGTGTCCGTCCATTCCGAAATCGAGTTTGCTTGATGAATTCATTAGCAAATGATTGAATTAATCCTCACTTTTCGATCATAACTTCTGGGTATGGTTAAGAGATTTTCTTGTATTATTTCTCTTTTTTTCCATCCAAGCTCTGGGATGGTATTTTCAATTTTACGGTGAGTGACTTTCAATCATTTTATTTGATCATCCATCAAAATCCCATAGTTGGACAATAAGTGGTGTATTTTCTGTCCTCGGGATGGTATATGGGAGTCGGTGGTCTCATCATATTGATGTTGCCTGTCCAGTGAACATTGGACATGGATGGAGGCAACAAGAAGTGGATGGCGAGCAGAAAAATTATAATTTGATGGTTTATTTACAATAGAATGGCGCGTAACTCTATGAACTTTTTTTTCTTCTTTCCTGTCTCTTTGTCTTCTTTTTTTTTCTCTTGAGATATGGTGTTTCCCATCCTGGAGACACTATGAAAAGTCTTCTTTGGGATGGATGGAAAAAAATTTTCTCACAGTTCTTGTTCTCGCGCGGGCAATGCAATGAGAATTCGCACCAAGGTCGGGGGTCAGACGGTTGTGCATTAAATGTTGGGTCTGTTTTTTTCTTTACTGGTTGTTGCTCATCAGGTGGAATTTGTAGAATTTTTCCGTTGGAAGATCGTCTTGGAAGATGCGCGGCAAATTTTAATTCCTCAGCCACGGTGTGTTTTCTTTTCTCCCAAACGTATCGTCAAAGTTATTAGCGCAATCCTCTCCTAAGTCGGCGCGCATTCAACATATAATGGTGTGTTGAAATGGGATTCAAGAGCATAGATGTTGGAAGAGACCAACATCATGAGAGATATCTGAAATAGCAGACTTGTGTTGCTTCTTGAGGGCATTTTTATGATTATTGTGCACTTAATGACGTCTTTAGTCAGTTAGTGTTGATTTAATTTGCACATCCGGATCGAATTGCTTTTGTATATAGCATCGGTGGATTTCACATCATCCTGGGCGAAGAGAGACTCTCTGTCTTTGGACGTGGCGAGATGGTGGGATGATTTATGGGAGATTTTCATTAGATGAAGTCTCAATGAGTCAGTCAGGCGGTTTTTTTCTTCCCTCCTTTCTTTGCTTAAAAAATACGGACAAAAGAACTTTCTTGGAGACATTTTTCCCTCCTAATAAATGCATTTTCCATCCATCTCATTGACTTTCACTTTATCCACGGCGGACATAGGAAAAAAAAAATAGTGTAGGAATTGAGTAAAAAACGCAGTATATGCACTTCTTATAAAACTTATGTGAGATTGATGCGTTTTCCTGGTTGATTTTATTCCTCCTTCGCACCATTTCTCCGGATCGAATTGATTTTGCGGTTTTACACCGAATTTATGACCTCATTGTTTGATTAAATCTCTCCACCGGCATTTTGCTGCCGTGTAAAATATTTTTTCTTACCTCCCCCCCATCTCGCCTCCAACCGGCTGAAAGACAAGGAAATTTTCATCTCTTGTGTGTAGCTAATTTAAATAAATCGAATTGAATTTTTATGTAATTTTATGACGCTCAACACACACAATATTGATGTTGGATTGAGATTAAGACCAATATATAATGCAATAACCTCATTCCTCATTCACTCATCTAATTCATATATAATATTTTTTTTACATACCACTTCATAGCCATTTCTCTCAGCTTTTTCAATCTTTCTATATCTCACTTTATGATTTTTACCTCTTTTCACGATTAGTTGCCATAAGAGAGGTTAGTATGTGTGAGATGAGTTGAAGTAAGAGAGAGAGAGAGAAGGAAAAAAAAAACATAGAGAATTAATATTGTGGAAGAACTTGTAATTATTTCTCACGCCACAAATTCCGCAAATCCAATTCTTTCCTTCTTCGGCACTTTTTTTCCCTTACCATCGCCTCATGATGTGCTCTCTATATTTTTCTAAATGCTCTTTTCCTCACCTCACTCGATGTCTTGAGAATGTGTTAATTAACGAATTTAGTGCTTCACCGACAGGTTAAATCAAATTCCTCAATGGTTGAGATTCTGCAATTTTTCTTAAGGGTTTCCCAGCAAATGCCTTTTATCATCAAGGGGGAGATATTGGGGTCAAAAAGGTGTACATTTTGTATGAAAGCCTCCCTGCAATTTTTGCAATTTGAGAGCTTTGAAAAATTCTCATCCTATTGTGGTTAAATCACTGGATGGAAATATCTTTGTTTATATTTTCCCTTCTCAGAAAGCTTTAGGCTAACCGTTAAAAGCTCTTAAAGCTTTCAAATAAAAAATATCTAACGAAAGTTCAATAATAGTCAGATAGGCAAGAAAGATATTTAGAAATATCTCTATGCTCTTAGAATATTTAAAAGACTTTAAAAATATAAAAGCTTTCTAGAGCTTTCTGAGAAAGCTCAATAAGCAAAGTTAAAAAAAGCCTTTTAAGACTTCCATGAAAGCTTTGAAACATTCTAAAAAGGCTTTATTAGAAAGCTCTTTAGAAAGTTTCTAAGCTTTCTTAGGAAAAGTGATACTAGAAGCTTTTCAAAAAGGTTTATAAAAAAGATTTCTAAAAAAAAGTTTTCTAAGAAAGATTTCTTAATCTTCCTGAGGTTTCTAAGAGAGCTTTCTAAGAAAGCTTTCTGAAGTTTCTAAGAGTGCTTTTTGAGGGAGCATTCGGAAAAGCATTCTAAAAAAAAGATTTCTAAAGCTTTGTAACAAAACCTTCTAAAGCTTTCTAAGAGAGCTTTTTGAAAAAGCTCAATAAGCAAACTTTTTTATAAAAAAAGCTTTTTAAGACAGTTTCGAAACTCAGACTTCCATGAAAGCTTTGAAACTGTCTAAAAAAGCTTTCTAAAGCTTTTTAGAAAACCTTTCTTAAAAAGCTTTTTATAAAGTTTCTAAAGCTTTCTTAGGAAAAGTGTTACTAGAAGCTTTTCAAAAAGGTTTCTGAAAAAGATTTATAAGAAAAAGCTTTCTAAGGAAAGGTTTCTAGAAGCATTTCTAAAAGCATTCTAAAAAAAGTTTTCTCAGAAAGTTTTCTAAAGCTTTCTAAGAGAGCTTTTTGAGGGAGCATTCAAAAAAGCTTTCTAAGAAAGGTTTATAATTCTTTTCAAGATTTTCAAAGCTTTCTAAGAAGGTTTCTAAAGCTTTCTAAAGCTTTATAAGAGAGCTTTCTAAGAAAAATTTATAATGCTTTCTATGAACAATTTTCTAAAAGTTCTTTAATAAAAGTTCTAAAGTTTGGGAGAACTTTTTAAAGCTCATATTCTTCTTTGGATGCTTTCAAAAGTTCTTATCACTCCCATTCCACTTCCAAAGCTCTAAACTTCTAAAAAAGCTTCTCTAAAAGCTCTTCCACTTCAAAAGCTCTAAAAAATGTAAAGTTTAAACGTTTAATGAATATTGAAAGATTAGGACTAGCACTTCCACTTCTAAACGCTTTCACGTACTTCCATTCAATTTGTACACCTCTTGAGACCATAATATCTCCCCCTTTGGTTTTACTTCTTTGTTCCGGATGTAATCTGCGGGGAGAATCTTCTTAAGGAATTCCTTGACATGACTCTTTATTGATAGACCTGAAAGGATTAATTTTAAACCTAATTACACATTTAAATTGGATCTGGGTCAAATTTATTTGCTTGTGTCTCTGAAATTACTTCTCTCTGTCATCTTTTGAGATATTAGTTTAATATGAATTTTTCTTATCGACTTGAAATGGTAACTGTTACGCGATGATTCCTCAAACTGGCTGAAGGATTAGCCTAAAATGTTGTAGATCTATTACTCAAAAGATTGCCATCAGTTCTTAGCCTCAAAATGTCCCCAATATATGTGCAAATAATGTTATACCATCAAATTTGTTGATTTATCTCAAGGCGTCCTTCTAAAAGATTGTCATCATTTTATTTTCATCGTTTTTCATCGTTTTTGTTATACGAAGTTTCAATGGTTTCAATAGAAAAACATACAATTGAGTCACCAATAATTGATAATTCCCAATTTATCTCTCTACTCACTCTCTCTCATCCATTTTCCAGTGGACACGACTGTCTTTTTGTGGTGTTCGTCGTAATACGTGATAGAAATTGACGATGTCATATAAATTGATCAATTAGTGTGATTTGAAAGAGACTTTTTGTTCCTCCTCATCGTCTCGTGATTTACGTCTTATCGGCTGAGTCGAAATAAATAATAAAAAAAATAATAAAAAAAAACAGAAATATACATTCAAAAAGAAGTGTCTTTGATGGAGCCACGAATTGTGTTCCTCAAGCCCAAATTGAGGAGCGATAGTAGTTCAAGTGGAACCTACAGTCGCTATCGAGGTTGGTATATTATTACACAAAAAGAAGCAACAACAAAACCCATAAGAGTTGATGTTTTGCACACGTAGCAATTTTTCATCATGCAAATATCATCTCTCTGTCTTTTAAATAGTGAAGTGGTGCAGAGAAGTGAGATAATCCCAAGATTAATTGTTTCAGCGTGAACATTTCTGTGTAACCACGTGAGATTCTCGTTCTTGTTTTCTTGGTGGACGATCTCTGTCCCCTTGTTGAGGGGGGGGGAGGGAGAGACCATGGATTTTTGATTGGCAGAGTGTTAGGAGAGAGAGATTTTGACCACAAGACATCCACAATTGATTCGTGAAGGGGGGCAAAATCTACCCATTTTGCTTAGTCATTTGGGAGAATCTTTTTTTCTCTCATCATATTTTTTCTTGTCTTTTAATCTTGAAGAAACCAGACGAAATGTGGCGATGATAAATTCCAAGAAATGGAATGTCAAAATGCTCAATAGACTGAAAAGTTCTTTTTTTTTTTGGTTTTTACACTGTAAATTCGTGAAGATCGAGATGTTCCGGATTTGACGACTTTCACACAAAATTTAATTGAATTTATCAAATTTTAAGGGGAAAAAGTGTGGATTTTAGGAGAATTACCATCAATTTGCATAATTTTAGGAACATTTTGCCTAATTTTAGGGGAATATATTGTTAATTCCTTAACTTTAGACAAATTTTGCATCAATTCGCCTAGTTTTAGGGGAATTTAGCATAAATTTGACCAGTTTTAAAGAAATTTATAAATAATTGCATATTTTCAAGCGAATTTGTAATCAACTTGCCTAGTTTTTGGGGGAATATATAGTCAATTTCTTAACTGGGTAAATTTAGCGTTAATTTGCTTATTTTTTAGTCGAATTTATCATCAATTGGCCTAGTTTTAGGGAAATTTATAATCAATTGCTTTTTTTAGGTGAATTATCTTCGATTTGCCTCGTTTTAGGCGAATTCTGTATATTTTTTCTAGTTTTGGGGGAATTTAGCAACAATTGGTCTAGTTTCGGGGAAATTTATAATCTATTTTGTTGGTTTTGGGGGAATTTATAATTAATTGCTTATTTTTAGGTGAGTTTAGCATCATATTGCCTGGTTTCAGGGGAATTCTTTAACTTTAGACAAATTTTGCACCAATTTGTCTAGTGTTAGGCGAATTTAGCATCAATTTGCCTGGTTTTAGGGAAATTTATAATCAATTGCTTATTTTTAGGCGAGTTTAGCATAATTTTGCCTAGTTTTAGAAAAAAATTATAGTTAATTGCTTAACTTTATGCAAAATTTGGATCAATTTGCATATCTATGTGAATTTAGCATCAATTTGCATAGTTTTAGGCGAATTTAGCATTTTTTTTTTGCTTAAATTTAGGCAAATATAGTTTAATTTGCCTAATTAAGGGCGAATTTTGCATAAATTTGTCAGTTATAACTTAAGCTTTCCGATCTATTAATTGCTGCAACTGAAACGGATTTGAATTTGAATTTATCAGAAGTGAAAGCAATATCAGTTTATGACTTCTTGACTTTGCTGTTGATTGCGCATTTTCAGTTTTATCAGTATGATATAAATGCTGGACTTTAGTGTTTAATCTTAACGACACAGTGGGTTATTCCAATTGTCCCATAAAATATTTATAATGGCTCAATTTACGGGCTGCAATTTTACTCTTGAAAATATATACTCTTCACAAAAAAGTGATATGAGAATTTCTTGAAAGAATTTTCTCATCGTGCACCGCAATTGTATGAAACGGTTGAAAAAGGAGTTAATAATGGTGATAGTGCCCGAAAGAAAATACCGACGAGAGGTTGGATTCTTGGACTCTGAGTGTTGTGAAAGATTATTAGAATGAGGGGAGAAATCACCAACAATGCAATGGAGGTGACGGTATAAAATCACATATGGTGAGATTCCATGTTTATCATGCCTCGTGGCTCATCATTTGCTCCGTTCTTCATGCCACGACCGATGCGTTTGGGTTTGCAGGGGGAGTGGGGGGGAGGGAGTCCTACAATTTTCCATTTGTGTGCCATTCAACTAATGAATTGGAATCATCATCTTCATTCCAATCACTGTGCCATTATCATTTAATTTTATATAGTATGGATGTTCAATGCAGTCAATAAGAGAGCAATAAGGCATCCCCAATGCGAAGACATACCGAGAAAATGGGAACAAACGAAATATTGATCAATTAAAATTAAATAGGGAACTTTAACTCAAACCCAAAGAGGAGAGACCATCAACTCTAATTCCGATAAATCACGATCGAGGGGAGAGTTGAGTTTGTCCCCAAAGTGCGCCTTTGTGCCAGTCTTTGTCCAAATGGCACATATTGAGATTGATCTGTTTTCTCTATCCTGGCTCCAGGGGGGAATTATCTGGGAGTATCCAGTTGATTCGTTAGGAGAGTATAAAATATTCAAATGATCCACATTTGATGAATTTTTGAAATATTTTGTGCGAAATTCGCCCAAAATTATGCAAATTGTACTAAATTCGCCTAAACTTATGCAAATTTATGCTGAATTCGCCTAGATTTAGGTAATTTTTAGGTAAATCCAAATATGGCGAATGTTCGCGTACTAGCGATTGAAAATTGGCACAAAATATAAAGTTTTTATTCGTGAATATTCGAAATAGTCGCATTATATTCAAAATACTCGCAAATATTCCTCTTATTCGCGCCATTCGCTCTCTTTATGGTGAAATTTTGTCCAGATATTTGCTCCTTGTTCTGCTCAGGGGCAAATTCAATGAATGCGGAGCTGCCCAGTCGAGAGAGCAAAGAGATCCACATGCGATGAGGAATTATTGGTGAAATATATGGTTCATTGTTGTCATGTCACAGTGAACGACATTCAAAGTGTGATGTGTGTTCTGGGCTGCGCTCCATCGGATAAATTGCTCTTTGAGGGAAGAGTGAAAAATTGCAGCAATAGGTCTGACCCAGAAATCAAACAAGAAGAGAGAACAATTATCTTTTTATTTCATGATAGAAAAAAAAATATATTAATTCTAGCAAAATCTCCGGGTGAAATTCAATTTGATCGTATTCTTTAAGCGAATTGCAATCTTATAGAAAACATTTTATTTGCTATGCTGAGAATGGCATAAGATTGAAATGCAAGATCACAGTATTATTTTCCCCCAAAGGTTAACCATTTGATTCCAATTTGATCTCGTATTTCTTTTCTCCTTTGTAGACATGGAGAGATCTGCTCTTGTGAATAATTGTACAACATTGTCGACACATTTATCACCTCCACCACCCACATTCAGTCGCTTGCCGCCCGATGGTCACGAATTCCCGCCAAATTTCAGTGATACGGAACCCACGACACAACAGACACAATCAGGGAAGTCTCTAGTGAAAACGTAAGTGAAATTTTCTATTTGAACATCTAGATCAGAGGGTTTATCAACTCACAGATTTGCTGACATGTGATTTCTCAGAATGCAAATGGAAAGTTTTTCAAACAGAATTAATATTGAATGAGATAAAGATTCGTTATCAATTTGAAAATGCATTTAGTGTTTAACCGCCATTTCTTGATTCAAAATTCAAACAGAGAATTGTAAGATCCTAAATTGAAAGCCCCCTTTAGAGCTTCATGAATTTCTCTAGGCACTCCCTTGTGGCATTTCTGAGCACACTCCCTACTAAATGTCTTGCAGATTCTTGGAGGAGGTTCCACCGCTGCCCAAGTCAATTCCACCCCCTCTCATCTCCCCCCGAGTCTCTCAGCCGCGCCAGGAGTTGCTGCTGAAGATGGACGTGGAGCGACCACAGAATGGCTCAGTGTCTCTGGTGGAGATGCGCAAGAAGTCCATCGAGAGTGTCGAGATACCGCCAATGGGTCGCCCCAAGACACTGGACAGCATGAGGAAGAGCTCCCTGAACTCCATGTGGCGCAAGGATGAGCGATCGGAGAAGAGTGTTAAGGACAAGATAGCCATGTTCTCGAGTCCTGACACTCAGTCAGTTGGGGATTTGGGGAGGAAGAGCTTCAATAGGAGCACAGAGGATTTACTGGACAAATGTGATCATGCCAGCCCAAAGAGGCCGGTAAAGAGTGACTGCCTGACGAAGAAGGCGAAGAGTGTTGAGAATCTCGATGTGGATGATGTTCCTAAGCTTGGGTGTGACGTGGAATTGAGACCAAAGGCGACGGTGCATCATGTGGAGGTGGCCAACTATTCCTCCCTGCCGAGACGGAATGGCGGGCTGGCCAGCTCTGCCCAGCTGACACGCACCATCAGCTTCTCAGGGTGAGGATCTCTATGATTGTCCCGATGCATAAGAATTTTCCCAACTCTAGTTGAACATAGCATTTCCGGATCCCTGATCTATTGTAATGAGTCATCAAGGTTAGAGTTGTTGAAGAGATCTGAGTGTAGGAGCGCTACACGAAATGGAGTCTTGTGTGGAAGAAAAATCTCTTCATTAGGGCTTTTTTCTGTCATTTTCTTGCAAAGTTTTAAAACAAATGCAAAAATAGTTGGTATAACCAGACCTAACCTCCAAAACATCCATCCGCCATTTTGAAAAACTAATAAATTATTTCTTGAATAGATCTGTTCCTATACAAAGGATCGGTCTCCATTTTTAGAATGGAATATCTGGGGTCCCATACTTTTCCATGATACTTACTTTTAGTCCTCAGTTGTAACTTAACCCTACTTAATAGGGGCTAAGATTTGAAATACAAACGCTAATGTCATTGATTAGTTTTATTTGAGGATGAAAACCTGCTAATCATAGAGCACTTTAGTACATCGACATTACCTGACTGGACTGAGCTTTATAATATTTATTTGTGAACCGATCCTGTTTAAACATAACCTTAAATTCTATACCCTAGTTTCTAGCTGCATCCTAATCCTTTATTATAAGCTTAAGATGATTATCTAAAGAACGAGACTATGAAATTTCTTGAAATTTTAGTATGTTGTAGTTGTAGTCGTAGTCTTCCTTAAACTAGGGTAATCTCGTACCCTGATGTTAACCCTTTTTTGAAAATTAAAGGATCAAACTTTGGATCTTGACCAAGTTGAAAGTTCATTGTTTGTAGACTGATTTTGATCCGTAGATCCAGTAAATCCATCATAACAAATTAGTTTTAAATAGACAAAATATCTTTTTTAATAAACAACAAGCCTTAACCTTTACGCCAGCTTTAAGAAGCTTAAACTCAGCTTCAAGCTTAAAACCAGCCTTAAGCTTTGCTTTAACTTAGCTATAAGCTTAAAGTCAGCCCTAAGTTATAAGGAAGTTTTAAGCTTCAAGTTAGCTTCAAACTTAGATCCAGTCCTAAGCTTTAAGCAAGCCTTTAAGTCAGCTTATGTCCTTTAGAACTTAAAGCCAGTTTTAGGCTTTGAATTAACTTGAAGCGTAAAGCCAGTCTTAAGCTTTAAACAAGGCTTAAACAAAAGCAAATTTTTTGTTTATTGATTTGATGAAGGTACATATTTTTATGATTAGTTTTGATAGAGTGGATCCTGCTTAAGTCAGCCTCAAACTTTAGGCCAACCTTAAGCCAGTCTTAAGCTTTAGGCGAGATTTAAGCTAGCCGCCTTGAGCTTTGGACGAGTCCTAGAATTTTCGACTTTAAGCTTGTACTTTCTTGGCCTCCCGGGGATTCCCAGCTCCCCTAAGCCCATCTACCTGTTACCTTACCTTGAACTTCTTTTTTTTTAATCACTGCATGCATAATTCTAGGTATGGAAGTGGTGCGTGCATGGACGACCGTCGGCGGAATTCAATCACAAACATGCTGGAGACGCGAAAGAAGTCCATGTCCAAATTGAGAGGACTCGTTATTCCGGAGCGTGTGGCGCCCGAACCTGTTCTGCTGGATCTGCCTGAAATCAAGAGTGCCGATCTGCAGAAGGTGGCTGGATCGCGATTCTCCATGCCGGACATGTCCGTAGTGTCGCCTAAGCGCATCGAGCGGAAGATCAAGATGGCACTGCCGAGTCCGCCTAGCATCGAGACGCGCTACAAGAGCATCTTCGATGGGACGAGACGTCCACTCACCACCTCACTGAGTCGTCCTGTGGTGGCCAGTAATGGTCATGGGGAGGATGAGGAGCACAAGGTGATGCCTCCGGTGAAGCCACCGAGGACTTCGCTGATTGTGCAGAAGACATCGCAAACGGACGAGAGTGAGGATAGTGACTCGGTGGTGAGTTCGAGGATCTCCACGCCAGTGGGATCACCGGTTGTGGCGCATGGGGGTCAGGAGAAGATGCCACTGACGAGGACTCTCAGCTCAGAGACGAACACCTCCATCGCCAGCAGCACCACGTCCACGCTGACGTCGGGTTCGGGATCTCAGGCGAGCTGTAGCTCCCTGGGATCAACACCCACGGTGGACATGAAGAGGAGGGTCGTGAAGTCCTCCTCCAATGAGAGTGGGATCAACAGGAAGAGCATCCTGGCGTCGGCCAAGAGTCGCAGCGGACGTGGAGATGATCACGCCGCCAGATCCGCCAGATATGAGGATGAAGACAGCACGGATGGGTAAGGAAATTCAGGGATTATTAGGGGATTCCCCGGATTAACTGTTATATGTATTTTCTGCAGGTACGATGAGGATGAGATCAAGAGACCAAAGCCCAAAGTGCGAAACTTGACGAACGGGAAATCTGCACAGTCTGACCATCAGATGATCAACTACAAGCTCGTGGATGCTGCTGATGTGCCCAGCATTGTGGATCGCGTGATAAATGTGGCGACTTTCGTGGAGGTTGTCTCTGATACTGAGGAGGTGATCCCCAAAGTGGAGTCCATGAAAGCTCTGGAGGTGGAAAAGCCACGCAGACTCAATCACTCCTCGTCCGATGAGTTGTCCGATGGCAATGAGATGAATGAGGTGGCCAAGTGGGTGCGCAAGGAGGCGGCGAAGACGACCCTTGAGGAGCCGGAAGTGCTCAAGACGGCGGAGATTCGTAAGACCGAAGAGATTCTCCCAACAACGAGGACAATCCCCAAGAGTCTGTGTGAGCAGAAGAAACTCTCCACGGCGGATATCCGGAGGCAGTTTGAGAATAAGAGTTCAGGCTTTGTGCCATCACCCACACGTCAAGTGGCGACACCTACAACACCCACGAATCGGGATAAAGTCATCAACTATCACGATAGATTCTCCTCCTGGGAGTCCGTGGCGTCCAACTCCTCATCGGGAGTGTCTTCAATGCCCGCCCGGAGTATCCAGAGCAATGGCAGTGAGACGATGCAGAGCACTCCGACGGACTTTGGGAGCTTCTCCTCGCTGGGCAGTAGCCACAGTCTCATCACGGCGCAGGATCTGCAGTTCATAATTGAGGAGGCGGATCCGCCACTGCAGACCCACGAGGCGTTCGTGGTGGTGCTACAGAGGGATTCTCCGGAGTGCAGTATTGGAATCACGCTGGCCGGTGGGGCGGATTATGAAGCGAAGGAGATCACAGTCCATAAGATCCTGACCAATTCCCCAGCGGACAAGGATGGACGCCTCAAGAAAGGAGACAGGATCTTGGCCATCAATGGACTCAGCATGAGGGGATTGACTCACCGGGAATCCGTAACAGTCCTGAAGGTGAGTTTCTCATCTTTGGGGATCGATTTTTATGACCTCTTTGAAATATTTATTTTTTTGATAGACTCCACGTCCGGAAGTTGTTGTTGTCGTCACGAGATCCCCAAGCGTTTCTCCTTCGACTCTCACCAAGACTAAGAGATCCTCCCTCGGCTCCCTGACATCGCTCACGGAGAAGGAGGCACCGGAAGTGGCGGATACGAAGCTTAAGAGCTTCCATAAGGCATCACGATCACTCGATCTGGACATCATGATGAATGAAGGTAAGAGCTTTAAGATTTTAGAAGTTTTACAGTAGGTTCCTCTAGAAAATTTTATAGGAGCTTTTACTATAAAGTTTTATAGGAGTTTTAACTATAAAATTTTGTGGAGCTCTTATTAGAAATTTTATAGCAGCTTTTACTATAAAGTTTTATAAGTTTTAATATATAAGTTTTATATGAGCTTTTACTATAAAGTTTTATATGAGCTTTTACTATAAAATTTTATAGGATCTTTTATTAGAAATTTTATAGCAGCTTTTACTATAAAATTTTATAAGAGTTTTAATATAAAGTTTTATAGGAGCTTTTACTATAAAATTTTGTAGGAGCTTTTATTAGAAATTTTACAGCAGCTTTTACTATAAAATTTTATAAGAGTTTTAATATAAAGTTTTATAGAAGCTTTTACTAGAAATGTTTATAGCAGTTTTCACTAGAAATTGAACTAGAATCCCTTTAAATTTCTGTAGATGTCGCCACCTCACGCGAATCCCTAAAAGAGGAGAATGGAATAAAGAGTCCTCCAGCAATTTCCAGTGGAAATACAAGTGAGTCTCTCTTAATCTTATACTTAATCTAAACAGAGATGACTAATAATAATCTTTTCTCCGATTCAGCTGTGAAACTAGGAAACGGAAGTGCAGTGTTGGAAGAC
>CAKKOB020001126.1:4604-18797 GCA_918844115.2 Phlebotomus perniciosus | reverse complement strand
AGAAACATGACTGGAGCAACAAATGGCCTTGCCGGCAGACTCAAGAAACATTTTCCCCATCTGGATAATTGGAAGTGTGTGATACACCAAGAAGCGCTTTGTGGGAAGAGTCTTTGCCTGGAGAAGACATTCAAAACAGTTGTGGCAATCATAAATGCGTTGAGAGGAGGCCATAACGTCAAGATCCACCGGCAGCTGGGAGAACATCTCCAAAAGGCTAGAGCAAAGTTATAAGGATCTCACCATGTTCACCGAGGTGAGATGGCTCAGCAAGGGCAAGGCCATCGAGAGATTTTTTGCACTCAAGAAGCATTTGAAAACATTACATTAATCGATCTCAACTCCCATGTGAAGGTAGCTTTATATTGAGCCTGTGATAACAATTTCCAACCATTGCAATCTCCAGACCGCGTTTCCAGGACAAACATTCAAAATTCATTACAAGTCATTCAAACTAAATAAAGCGTACCTAAATATTAACATAGATCTCCATGATGACACCGCAATCATTGTTGTAAACTTTTCATTTGTTTGTTTATACATAACCCAATTCAAATTCAGTTTAAACTGCAAGGTTCCCTGATCAGACGCAACCTATTAAGACGCAACACACCTGTTAAGTGTGGGATAATCAATACAAACTGAAAAAAGGAAACATATCCGTGAAGTCCAACAAATTAATTTCACCACTCACGTTGCTCTTATCTCCTTGGAAGATCCCCAACGCGCCATAATACAGCGATTATGGATCCCCAATTTTATTGGGTTTACAGGCCAGAGAGGCAGAGGGATTTCCGGGTCGCACTCACCTATTTATTTGGCCACGAGTTGGCGGATCTATTCCTCAATAAGATCGATTTATGAATAAATGAAAGAATTTGTGGAGTGTACATGATGCAAGTTAACAGTTTGATTGAAGAGAAGAAAATTTATCTAATCAGCACCTTACAATTTTAGTCAAACAATGAAATCCAATTCGGAATTTCTTTTTTATGGGTTTTCTGAATCAACCCCACAAAACGCTATTTGACGACCAACTTCTTCACAAACAAATAAAAACTTTGAAAGAACAACGCATCATCAGGAAATATGTATTAATAATCAACCGAATGTCTTTAGTGATGAATCCAATGATGAAGATAGTTGTGCCTTAATTAGACGGGACATCAACGAAAAAAATAGAGCTGACTGAATTGATAAACAAGTGGGAAACTTTGAAGTCCCAAGATGGGCTCTTCGAACACTTCAAAAAACTCACAGAAACTGACATACAAATCATGACGCCAAAGCTCAGGGAAAAATATAACAAAATTTATCATGCCCAAAATAGACACAAGCATCGGCTTAGGGATCAGCCCGAAAAATGAGGATCGGCATCGATACACACAAGGATCAGCCCAAAATTTGGGGGATCAAGCTGAGTATCTAAATTCAAAAATTAACGACATCAACGCGAGTGTTCTTCACTTTGGGTGCTTTTGGGTTCTTTTCAAAATGTCAAATGTTTCAGAGATTGGTCAGTCATTTATTATCGCAAAATCCCAAAATGCGGAAAGATTGGAGTGACGGGGACATCAGGATGTGTCTCTCCATATGGTGGAATCACCAGGACGATCTCCGCAGACAGAAAAGACATCGAAAAGTCCACCAAGCCAATGAAGAAAAGTGGTGTCAAAATCCCTAATCCTAAACCCTCAGTGTATGATAGTCTGGGGGGCTGATCCCTTTGCGCCAAATTTTTCGGGCTGAGTATTCTCGAGGATCAGCCTGTGTCTATTTTGGGCTCTGTAATTACCGATGAGTTTAACCGAGAGAAGGTTTAGTCAGTTTAAAACCGAAGATAGTTCAATCAATGACAATTTCAGTGTGACATCAATCAAAATTGTTGTTTTCTAAATGCTAAGCGGCTTTTATAGTGCGTACGAACTGTCTTTGGCTCTAAGCTGGCTAAACCTTCTCTCGGCTAAACCCCATGTATGTAAAGGGCCTTACTAGCACGAGCCCTCGCTGAACGGCGGTTAGAACAGTGTTACCCAAGAGAGTCTTCCTCGGGATGGGCTTTCATCCCTCCAAGTCCGTCAGATACATTTGCATTTTCTACGCAGGCTTTCTGAAAGACTAAGTACAGATACATAGCAGTTATTTCTGCCTGAAACACTGTGACATGTTTGCCCACGAGAATACACTGCACAGTGGTTCAAGAGTGGCCGAAACCTATTTCAAACTAAAATTTCGGCACTTTTCTGGTCGGAAATGGAATCAGCGACCCCAAATTAGCTATATATCAAAATTATAAAGCATTTCGACAGATTTTCTACTATACTTGTAGCAGATTTTTTATTTTGACACTAAAGAACCCACCTTTCCCCTATGATTTCGGCACTTTTCATTGGATTCAGCGACCCCAAATTACCTATATATAGAAATTTCATCCAGATAGGCCTAAGATGGAGGTTTTGGCCGAGTTTTGTATGGGGCTGAACCACTGTGCACATGGTAGTGTTTGGGTCTTACCCCGAAAACTCCAGTTCCAGATAATTTTATCTGATACAATATTGGAGATCGGATTCTTTCCCAGTTTCCTTATTTGGAGGTTGTTGCTTGTCTTCAAATTTATCCTGGCGCCGAAAAGCAGATCCTTGCCTATATGACAAGGATCTTTCTTAATTTGGTAGTAGGACCTTTTCAGAAATTACTCTGGCATTGGGAAGTCCTCAGCTGAACCTGGACCGCTATTATACTTGGTCCGTCCCGTTAAATTCCTGTAAGAGTTTGAGAAATTTATTCTTTATGTCTGCGCTAGAACATCTTAAGTTTGTTGGTTCACCGCAAGGGGCGTTACAATCAACTTTAGATCCGATTTGATTGGTCGACGGCACATCCCTGCTCCTCCCATTCCCCGCCTCCTTTTCAGATTGGACAAAGACAGGAGTTGGCGTTTCAATGGAATCTTGTTGGCTCTTGTAGGTCGGCGGTCCGCAAATGTACATGCAACAGGGTGGACCAGTGCCGTCGCGCGGAGCCTTCAATCAGGCCTCAAATGTGCTGCAAGGTCCACTGGCGTACTTGGAGAAGACCACGAGCAACATAGGTGAGAGATTCAATCCATCATTTTTTTGGTGGCTGTTGATCCCAACTATGTTTCTCTCTCTGCAGACCTGGTAGGAATGGGGGATGCACGAAGGTGACGGGGGCGGGGGAGGGGGCGCGGCCGTGGCAGAGGACGCGGAAGAGGCAGAGGGAGAGGCGCCCCCGAGTTTCACGGCAGTCCATTGTCCTAGGAGAGAGCGAAAACCTCCTTCTTCTTCGTTTCTACATATTTTTTTTACCCAAACTTTCCTCTTCATTTATTCGTTTTTCTCTACTATTGATATTGATCTCAAAATTAATCAAGATACTCTTTGGATATAATTTAATTGTAGATCTAGGTTAAACCTGCAGTATTTTTTTTTTTTAATTCTAAAAAATTTTGCAAAGAAGAGCAAGGAATCGTCTTGAAACCTTTGGCAAAGAAAATGGACCGATAAGCATAAAAATTAACTTAAATGTTGCATGTGTAACCACTAAAAAGATATTCTACACACAAACCTTTAAAAAAAGATGAAAGGATTCAACAATCCGCTGTGAAGCGACCAACCCCGCTCATTTGACGCCGAGTGGCATTCCGTGGATCAATCCACGAATTTAAATAGCAGAGAAATCCTCTCACCAACATCCCTTCGAAAGAATCCTCTCCTTCGT
Source organism: Phlebotomus perniciosus (assembly GCA_918844115.2). Lineage (NCBI taxonomy): Eukaryota > Metazoa > Arthropoda > Insecta > Diptera > Psychodidae > Phlebotomus > Phlebotomus perniciosus. The sequence continues at coordinate 15,056 of CAKKOB020001126.1, read as the reverse complement.
CGTTTCTCTGTTCTCGAAACTTCGTTTCGAAAGATCACGCCGAGCACTGACATCCGAAGCCGAATGCATCTGTCATTCGATTTTCGGTCACGCATTTTCGAGGATTATCTGTCAAAATGCAAAGCGGGATCCTTTTCGGACGTAAAAAATCATCATCTCGAGAGAAAAAACTTTTATTTCTTTTCATCATAAAAAATCAAACAAAAAAAAACCATTTTCCATTGTACGATTGAAAGTAATAAATGCAAAAAAAATCAACAAAATAGGGTGAAAACTACTTTTTATATCCATACGCAAAAGATTAAGAAAAAAAAAGGAAAAATGCATGGCGGCTGAAGTGGAAGAGGCTCACTGGGCGTTTAATCTTTGGACTATGGCACTGACATCCAATGGATTGAGGTAGGTTCTTCCATCTTCTTGACGCTCTCACCATCTTAGAGACCAGCTTCGCGGTGAATAAACTCCACCATGGTTCTCACGGGGCGACCAGTCATGCCCTTCTCCACCAGGTAAGGCTGATCATCGCATCCATTCATCACTCCGGCAATGTCCAGATGCATCCACGGCACATTCTTGGGCACAAACTCCCTAAGGAAGGCTGCAGCAGTGCACGATCCGGCACCAGACACCTTGCCCAGATTGTTGAGGTCGTACCCAGAGAAATCGGTCATATTGGTGTTGTAATGCTTGAAGATCGGCATCCTCCACACGCGATCACCTGTCCCAGGGATAAGCGTTAAGGAGCTACAAATTTAATCACCCCCATCTCCCCTATTGCGCAATAACCGTTCTTTTTAAATTTGCTAAACAGCGCCATCATGGCGACTTTTGGCTACCAGTTCTAGAGTATCAAGTGAAGCCAACTTCATAGTGAACCTGTCAAACAAGCAATACGCCTTGTTCATATCGTTCATGAAAAATTGATATTTCCACTGAACATTCCTGAGTTTGGTCAAAATCTTATTGAATTATCACACGAGGTAGGTATTCAACGCAATAATTTATTGCATCGACGCTATAAGTTTGCAAGATCTTGCATCTTGTCTTCCCAAATGTTCGCATATGCGGATGACGTAATAGGAGGTGTTGTGTCGGATAATAGATGGCGCACATCTATATTCACTATCCTTTGACAAGGTATGGGGGGGATTTTGGATAGGAGTCAGTTCGTTGCAAGCGCTCGACCAATGAACACTTATTATAGCGCTAAGAAGAGTTTTACATTAGGTAGGTATGCAATAGCGGTCAGAGAGGCTTTCGTCAAGCTGGCCAACGCAGTAGAGAACATTAGGGCTCAAGGTAAACCAGGAGAAGACGAAGTATATGGTGATTGGCGCCGTAGCATGGTGTTTTCACCAGAATCTCACGGTTGACGACTGGAACTTCGAATTCGTCAAAAATTTCAAGTATATGGGATCGACTGTGAGTTCGGACAACAGCGTCAGGATGGAGGTGACATAAAGGATCGCAGCGGGAAATAGGTACTGCCTCGCACTTGCGATAGTCTTCCGTTCCAGAAACGTCTCATGGTCATGAAAGATTATAGAACCGAGGTGAGGTTCATTTTCACCTACGGGTTAGAAGTAGTGCCAAAAACCCAAGCTGAGGAGCTAGCGCCACTTATCTTTTAGAGACGTGTTTTGAGAAGGATCTGGGGAGTTCAGAATAAGAATGAACCACGAACTGGAGAAGTTATAAGGTAAACGCAGTATGGTTTGACCATGTTCCTGCTATCGACCGGTACATTGATTTCGCTAAGAAATGTATGGACCGGTCGATAGCAGGAACATGGTCGAACCATACTGCGTTTACATTATGATGAGCCCGATATTGTTGCTACCAATCCGTAAGTAAACGGTCAATTTACTGGTTGACCCACATCCACCACTTGCCAAATGAAAGAATGCCTAAGAAGCTGCTGAACTCCGAGCCTGAGGGGACCCGACTGTGAGGTCGGCCCAGGGAAACATGGAAGGAGGTAGTGGACAAGGTCCTGAATCAGCTCGGAGTGCTACGGGGCTAGTAAAGGTTCTGGCGGAGGACCATTGGATATGGAGACGTGGCGCAGGAGGCCCTGTCCCTTGAATGTGACGCGCCACGGAAGTAGTAAGCTATAAGTCGGCGAAAAAGTATCTTCCTCTTATCTTAGGAACAAAGAATAATGCAATAAGTCAGCGATTGCTACGGCCGGAGAATACTCAATAATTCGAGTCGCCCTAAGTAATAATAAGTGCCTTAAAATAACCGGAAGACCTGTTAAGACTCACCTGTCTTGGAGCCAGCACTCGAGAGATGTGCAAAGAGTTCATCACTGGTGCTGAAAGCGCCCGTCACGCAGAATCCCAACGCCACACGAATGGCTCCCGTCAGAGTAGCCAGATCCACAATATAGCGCGGTGAGAATCGCTCAGCATAACACAGAGCATCAGCCAGAATCAATCTTCCCTCGGCATCGGTGTTGTCAATGCAAATGGACTTGCCATTCATAGCGCGAACCACATCTCCGGGCTTATTAGCCCGTCCATTTGGGAGATTCTCGCACAGAGGAACAAATCCCTTAACATTCACCTTAGCGCCTAGTTCAGCCAGAGCAGCAATGGTTCCCACCACTACGCTTCCTCCTCCCATATCGGCGCGCATCTCGTCCATCTTGCTGGCCCCCTTGATACTGATGCCGCCACTGTCGAAGGTGATACCCTTCCCCACGAGGCAAAGTGGCTTCTGGTCCGACCCAGCACCCTGGTAGGTCATCTCCAGGAATACAGGTGGCTCATCGCTCCCCTTCGACACCGACAGGAATGACTCCATGCCCAAACCTCTGGCCCAGGCGCCATCGTGCGCCACCACCTCCACCTTAAGTGGAGTCAACTTCTTCTTGGCCTCCTCAGCGAAGATGGTAGGCGTCATGAGATTAGCAGGCGTCTCCATCAACAGACGACTCCAGTTCTGTGATCGTGCCACTACCTCACCACGCCGGAAGTCCTCAGCTCCCGCACAATCAGCAGCCAAGCTCACTCGTGGCACCGTTTTTCGTGCCTCGGGCTTCTTGTACTCCTGGAAGCGATAGGAGGCTAGAGTGGCACCCTCAGCGACTGCTTCAGCCTGACCACTAAAGTCTTCAACCTCCACCTGAGCGACCTTTTCAGCGGCCAGAGCCTTCACACCCGCTCCAGCGGCAATCCTTGCATTCTCCCGGACCCCATCGAGACCATCAAGTACGTCCCAGGATGAAGCATCGCCCAAACCAGCAACAACCACAACTGGATACTTGGAGCTGGTGTTCCACAAAACCCGCGTCTGGCCGACCTTTAACGGTCCAGCGCTGAAAGGAAGACAACCCAGACTCAATTTGAGCTTTAAATAACATTATAGTTAAATTAAGTAGACTTTGTGAGAATCAATATTTATCTCCTGACTTCTATTTGAGACAATGGGTTTGTCTTAAGTAAATAAAAATTATTTAGTCTAAAAAATATAGGGTAAGCTTTTCAAAACGCTACTGAAGCGCCACTTGTGTTAGCCTGATAAAGTTTAAGCGATTGAGAGAATTACAAGAATTCAAATGGCATTTATACTAAACATACGTTTCAAATTTTTATCTGCATAGACGCCATTTTGTTAAAGATAGATATTTCCTTCGTTAAAATTGTTAAAGTAGATGAATCTAACATTTATTTTTTAACCCTTCTAGCATAGGTCAGATTTCAGATCAAACGAATTGCAAGTCACGCGTATTTTTTTGGCTCAGAAAATTTAAGACGTTATCTCGTTACATTATATTGTCTAATCTATTGTCTAGCGGCGGCCAATTTAATAAAAAAAAATAATTTGATTACCTATATACTTCCCTAATCTAATGAATTGGTCCAATCTTATTTGCATATTAGGCTTTACGAAGTGGTAGGTACAATCTCCCAACGCTCCCAACAAGTCAATTACCGCAATTAATCCTAATTCTTATCATTTGCACTTACATATTTTTCCATATTAGGCATCTCCAGCCTCGATAAAATCTCTTCTAAACCTATTGAATCAACTTATCACTTCCAACACATTAACAAAAAATTCTCTACATACATAAGTATCTCACATTATTTCTGTATTCGTAATCTTTATCGACTAGAGCTGTTCAGGCACGAATTGGTCTCTTTTTCCACTCATTTTCTTCCAAAATCATAATGCGAGGGCATAAAAAATGACCTAATACTCTCCTGGTGGCTTTGACATTGCTGGGATGAGATGACAAGTTTTACCACTTGCTCCCATCTCCAGGGTCTCCAGCTCAGTGTTCCGGGTGGTTTAGTGGCGAAATGAAGGTAGCAGTGATTGGGGCAGGAAGTGGAGGTCTCTGTGCGGCCAAGCACAGCCTCGACGCTGGTCTGGACGTGACTGTGTTCGAACAGACTAGCGAAATTGGCGGAACTTGGGTATTCCGTGAGGAAGTGGGAAAGGATGAATTCGGTCTCGACATTCACTCATCCATGTATCGGGGACTCATGACGAATCTACCCAAGGAAATCATGGGCTTCCCTCACTACCCCATCACAGGCGGTGATCGTTCATTCATTTCAGCCGAAAAAGTTCTCGAATTCCATCATGAGTATGCCGATCATTTCGATTTGAGGTAGGTATGATATGGGCTTCAAGAGTTCAAGAATCAAATTTTAGTCTAGCTAGCCTGTTTATGAAGCAAAAAAATAATTCAATTAGGTAGTATTTAAATGTCAATTAAACTATACGTTAGTGCGCTTTTAACCAATTTAAAATGTCTTTTAACGCAATTAAATGCGATGAAATGCCTTAAAACGCGATTAAACGCCTTCTAACGCTTTTAACCGACTTAAAATGGATTTTAACGCAATTAAACTACGTTATAACGCTTATAATCGGTCTAAATGTTTTTTAACACAATTCAACTACTTTTAGATGCTTTTTCATGGTTTAAAATGCGTTATTAAACTACGTTGAAACGCTTTTTAACGTTTTAAAATGCGTTTTAACGCAATTAAAAGCCAATTAACCGCCTTAAACGTAATCAAGATTCAACATGCGTATCCTAATTGTACTAAAATTCCCCAGGAAGTGGATTAAGTTCCACCACAACGTGGTCCGCGTGAAACCCCACGAAGACTCCAAATGGGAGGTCCTCGTGAAGGATCTCAAGCAGAATGAGTACACAACAACGATTTTCGATGCAATCTTCATCTGCAATGGTCACTACAGTGCTCCATCGAGTCCCAACTACCCAGGCAAGAGTCTCTTCCGTGGGCGTCAGTTGCACAGTCACGACTACCGCTCGATGGAGGTGTTTCGCGGTGAGCGAGTCCTCGTGATCGGTGCCGGTCCCAGTGGAATGGACCTCACGAAAGATGCAGCCAAGATGGCGGAATTCGTGGTGCAATGCCATCACTGGAAAGAACCCCCCATTTGTCCCTTTCCGAAGAACGTTGTGCAAAAATCTGCCGATATTTTGCGTTTAACGGAAGATGGAGCTGTGTTCAGTGATGGCACGAAAGAGTCCTTTACAATTATCGCCTATTGCACGGGTTACAAATTTACATTCCCCTTCCTTAGCATCGACTGTGGCGTCTCCGTGCAGGAGAACTACCTGTCTCCGCTCTATCAGCACTGTCTCAACATCAATCGACCAACAATGGCTTTCATTGGAATATGCAATTTCGTAATTGCATCCCAGATGATGGACTTGCAAGTGCGCTTCGCGCTCAAATTTATCACTGGTGGGAAAAAATTGCCGCCGAAGGAGGACATGTTGGCTAGTGAAAAGTACGAAATCACGCGAAGACGCTTAAAAGGTTTGAGTCTACGAAAGGCTCACTTTATGGGACCAGATCAGGGGAAATACTTTGAGGATTTAGCTCGGATTGCTGACATAACCCCACTTCCGCCAGTCTTTGCTATTCTCCACACGGAAACCTGCGAGCAAATCCGCAATGACATAATGAACTTCCGTCGCCTCAATTACAGAATCATTGATGATTACACCTTTGAGAAGCTGACATGATCAAAAATAAACCAATTCCTGATCCACAAACATTTATGCACATTTTTTTAGAACAATGTAGTTTCTTTTAGTACTAGAGTTTTTCTAAAGTCACAGAAAAATATATATGTAATATTTTTTAATATATTCTCAATAAAGGTATTTACTCTGTTAACTTGTATTTTAACATCCTCTTTTTTTCTTTATGTTCATAACCTCTAAAAACTACACAATGATCTCTTGAAATATAAGAGAGTCTTTACATTTTTCAAACACTAGATCTTCAATTTTTTTTTGTTCCAATAAAACTACTTTAGCCAATTACATTCCTTTTTCAATTACTTGTTTTAGCACCAAACAAAGTTATCTCATCATTTTCACTTTTTAAAGACAAAGGACAAAGTCTAAAAAGGTCTAAAAGTGTTCTAATATTGCAGAAAATCTGTTTGGCACAAGGATTTTTTTTCACTACGCAACTTGCTATGTTTTCTCTATGTTTCAAGCTGAAATACACTTTTTATTGCTCTATTTTGTCTATTTAACCTTTTAAGGGTTTTAACGCTCATAAACGGTAAGTCAACTTAATCGGCTGACCACAAATATTTGGCTCAAATTTTTACGTATACTAATTTGTAAGTACTAAATTTTTAGTACAAGCCCAAAATTGCATTTTCATGATTTTCACAGTAATGTGAATGGTAAAAAAATATTTTAGCCAATAATTTTGACTTTTTTCTATTGAACTGTTAATAAAAATACGCTGAATAAATTTATTCATCGTTTTTGTGTCATTTTCAAAGTTAGACATCATGAAAACTGCGTCTTTGTGTCCGAATTTGACCAGAAAACCCATTTTTAATAATTTTTCTACAAGGATGTCTAATATTTCTTTATTTATCATCTTTATTATTCATAAATGCTGTTTTGTAGGTTAAAATTTCTAAACAATAATACTTGATCTCTTGATTCGCATTCCATTTAGTGTCTTCATACTATAAGTTTTAAAATTTAACTGATTATTTATCAAAGACATCAAAGATAAGAAAAACTCATTGAGAAAGTTATTTTTTATCATTTTTCATTCAATTCCAAAAAACATGCTGGACAAGCTCAATTGTAAACTGTAACGGACAGAAAAAATGGCTACTTGGAAGCTGCTAGTGTATCACAAGAAAACAATCTTTACAAGAAACAAGAAGAAGGTAATTTTCCAGGCTCTCTCTCTCGTCTCTATACAAGTTCCAGAATCTTCACAATCCCCCTACTATTGGCCACCACCATCACATTGCATTGCTTCCTCCAGCAAACCGCCGACACGAACTCATTGAGATCCGATCCTGACTGATCGACACTACTCGGTCGATCGATCTTCATGCTGAACAGTGGCTTCGGTAATCCCTTGTAGTAAACATACAGTGAGATATCTTCACTCCCACACGCTATATACTCCCCATCTGTGGCCAGACCCACAAAGTTCTTCTCATTCATGTGTCCCACGTACGATCTGATGGAATATGGTGGCGAATTGACATTCCATAACCTCAATCTACTATCCGTGCTGGCTGACACGATCTCCTGATCATTGAGGAACTTCACATACGACACGGCCTTCTGATGGCCCGTGAACACACACAACGGCTTCGTCGTGTGCCTCAAATCGTAGTAGTGAACACAGTGATCTGCCGACCCGAAAGCAATGTGACACGAACTCTTCGGATTGAATTTCACACAGCAAATATTTGCTTTAGTGTCCAACGTCGCAACTGAGTTATTCGCCAACAACGACCACAATTTCATTCTTCCGTCATCCGAGCCGGACGCCACAAGGCGTGAATCCACATTGTTAAAGTCCACACTCCAGCATCTCTTATCGTGCTCCTGGAAGAACTTTGTCTTCTGCCCCGTCACTGCATCCCAGATCGTCACTGTCCCATCATAGTCCGAGGACGCCAGGATGTTCTTGTGATAGGAATTCCAAACAACACACGAAATCTTACTATTGGACACCATCTCCACCACCGGATAGTGAATGTCCACAACATCCCTAATCACCGCTAAATAGTCATAAACCTTAATCCTCTTTGTCACTCCCGCAATTGCAAAGTACTCATTGTCCTTGTCAAATTCAATTCCCGACACAATACTCCCATTCGACAGATCCGACGAATATCCCAGCGTGGCTAGAGTCTTACACGAACTATACCGCGAGAACTTCACCAGACTCTCCCGGAAAGCATCCAATCCCCTCCTCGAATTCACCGACAACCTCATACTGTCATCCTCACCAGCTCCGCTAAAGTACAAATCCTGTCCGCGAGCCTGAAAGTAGCAATTGACGAAGTCATCGAAGTACGTGTGCATGCGACGCTTCCGGACGGTGAATGTGGACGAGGTGACGTCACTGGCGAAGGAATTAAATCCATCCCCCACTTCAGGTTTCTCCTCTTCCGCCACCAATTCCGGCACCTTCTGCTTCTCCCCTTCACTCTCCTCCACCGGCGCCACCATCACTGCCGCCTCCTCACTGCTGGTCAGGACACTCCTTCTCTCCTTGAGAATACACTCCACTTCATGCAAATCCCTCTGTATGAGATCCATCTCCTTGGCTATTTGCGCCTTTTGCTCCTCCTTCTGCTTCATCAGGTGCTTCAGGAACTCAAACAGCAGCCTATTCTGCGCCACGCATGTCTCCGTCTCCAAAATCTGCCTCCTATGCGACAGTATCTCCAGCATTACATCCACATCCGACAATGAGAGATTCTGTGAATCCCTCGCTATCAAATCCTTCAATTTATTCCCATCCTTCACCGCTGTATCACCCATCAGTTGTTCCGTCGTGGCCAAACGGAGTCTCTGCTTCGCCACCAGTTCATTGAGGAGAAAATTCGGGAAGATCAACTCCTGTGTTGGTAGCGAGAAGCAACATTTCGGACATCTCTTGGTACTCTCAATGGACTTCACAATACACTGATAGCAAAATGTGTGGCCACATTTTGTTATATGAGCCTCCGTGATCATCTCAAAGCATATCGGACATAGGAGATCACTGTTCTTCTCCTCCATCGTCGAACTGATGCCACTCAGTGCGGTCAAACGACGGGATCCACTCGAGCCAGAATCCGCCATTGCGTCCACAATATTCCGTCGAGACATTCTCTTTCTCTCTCTCTCACTTATTGCCCTTTCTTTCTCTTTCTCTCTCTTTTCTATAGTCTAATTTGAAGTCGATCTGAAACAAAAAATTGCCATTCTGAGATTCTTCATTTATATTACTTCAAAATTCAAGATTTAGAAGAGAAAAATTTTCTTTTTTTTTCTTATCAAAACACACAATATAATACAGAGTCAAAAAAAATGATAGCAAAAGAATACCAAAAAAAAATCTCTCGGGCAAAAAATTGTTTCAGGTCAACTGACAAAAATGCGGTATATTTTTTTGAACGAGAAAGTCTTCATATGTGCGGTTTCACAAGCTTGAGATAAGAATGCCTCCTTATCGTAAACCATAGATATTAAGAGCCATAGAGGCTCTCAATAGATCCTCATGTAAATTTGAATTGTGAGAAAAAAAAAACTCAAGAGCTTAAGAAAAATGTAGAAGTTCAAAGAAAATGAATCCCATAACCCCTAGTAAGATGTTAAGTTTGTCATGTGAACACAAGGGGCGCTCTCGTCGCATGTTCTGAAACCATGCAAAAATGGCGGATCCCTATTCATTGCAGAGAATTCAAAAAAATAACTTGCAAAAATTTTCCAAATAAGCGAGAATATGCGAATTAATCTTATAACTTTTCAAACATTTCTTTGATCAAATGCGAAGCTCTAGCTAAAATGTCTTCTGGGAACGTTTTCAATTAGCTAAAACGGTTTCTAGAAATGTTTTTACAGGTGAAAATCGTTTCTAAACGACTTTAAACAACCCAAAACGTTTTTAAACAATTCAATCATTTCGAACAGCCAAAAATATTATTATTATTATTATACATATGTTATAGCGGTTTTGGCTTTTTGAAAATGTTTATCAAAGAGCCAAAACGGCCAAAACCATTTCTCTGGATATTTCTTGAGTGCTTAGAAAAACTTTAAACACTTGTTCATCAGCACGAAAAGGGTGACGTGCGGATTCTAATGTTTTAAATATATTTTAGCAAAATGATCATTTTCTTTATGAAAACGATAGTTTTCTGTTGAACTGGCAAGCCAACTGTCAATTTCACCGCAGGCAACTCTATTTTCTATTTGTTTTTTTTTTCTAATTTTCACATAAAATCCAGCAGAAATACATTCTAACTAGGAATGGGGGTCCCCACGAAGTCATATTTCCCAATCCTAATCCTAAGAGAGTTATCACACGAGAAAATCGACGCAAGAATTGACGTAATAATGGGACTTTAAGTATCTCCCTCTCAACTGATTTACATTGGTTAGAAAGAGAAAAAACTGAGCGATTA
>CAKKOB020001125.1:9371-27274 GCA_918844115.2 Phlebotomus perniciosus | reverse complement strand
ATCTCGAATTTCACTCTACAATGTTTTTGTGTGTGTTAGAAGAGAGAAGATAGAGTAAGTTTTTAATCTGCTAAAGAGAACCCCTCTCACTCACTCTCTTCTCTCAAATTCTAGCACTTAATCTCCCAATTAATCTGCTAGCAGCTTACGTGTGATAACACGGTAAGGCTGACTTAAAACTTAAGACTGGCTTAAACCTTAAGACTGGATTAAAGCTTCAGACGTATTCCTAACTAAATAAGCTTAAATTATAATGCAAATCGAATAAACTAGAAATGGACAAATATAACATTTCTATAGTAAAAAAGCTATTTCAAAACCGCATTTAGTTTTATTATAATAATGTTTTGATTTATTTATATTTCAACTAATGATCTAAATTTAACAAAATGATTTATGAGAAATATAAGATTAAGCTTGACATTAGACACCAGCTTATCAACAACAGATTCTAATCTAATCTTTAGTCATAATTTCACATTTAACGTGATCTTTAAAACTCTTGGTAAAATTTCTCTTCTTAAACATCTTCAGATGAAAGCATTGCCCCTCTTATCACATAAATTTACCTCCCAAGCATGATTAAACAGATTAAGTAGGAAAATTATTGGATAAACACCAACAAGAGGTGCTTTTGGCCGCTTCGATGCCAAAACCAGAAAATTCTCAAGGACAAGAAGCTCCACGAGTCACTGATATCTCAATAGCAAATCTCTGGGAATTTTGTGATTGCATTAGCAATTTTAGCCCCTCTGTGTTTTTCACAGCTTTTTTTGTCCCGAACACCTCATGAGGAGATTGACTCCAAAATGATAATCCGATATTCGAGACTATAGCTCTCGAGATGCCAATGAACCAGGGGAATTGCGCAGATTTGCCCTCAGAACGACTCTCAAAAGATAGTTGAGAATTTTTGTCAAAAAACCTAATCAACATTTTCCTCATGAATCTCTCTTGAAATTGGACAAGATTATAAGTTTCAAATCTCACGACTTGTATCTCCTCCGCGTCGGAAAAGTGCCACAAACGCATGATGGGGCAATTAGAAGTGTCAATTGAGTGGATCTTTTATGAGGTGTGTGTATGGAGGATCGCTTGAAAGAAGAGTTTATTGGCACAGCGCAAGGTTAAGATCAAGCGCGCTCTCCCCGGGAAAGCATCTCATCGTAAATTACTTATGGGAGTCTCCTCTTCCCATTGAAGTTCTGAAGTGAATAGGAAACCACAGAATTCTATCTCCTTGCCAAATTGCTATGGATTTGAATAAATTATAATTGGTAATTTTGTTGGTATTACTACCTACTCCTCACGGAAATTTGAAGATGATCTTCAAACACTATCTCATCAGCGAGGTCAATGCTATATTAATGATTCTTTTCAACTCTTACAACTCCACCCATATTGGCTCGAAATAATTTTTCTGCACTATTGAGAGACGATAGAGCTTCTCCCCTCTATGGTAATTTTATCTCAAGAATGAAAATGAGATCATCAGATTCTGTGGCAAGAACAAAAGAAGCTCAAGCCACACTAAACTGCACTATTGATCAATTTCAATCGTGATCCCAGCTCTATAGGCTCCACAAAAAACATCTCTTTTATCTTTAATACAAAAGGAACGAAGAGGAAAAACAAGAAAAAAGTTATAAGGTATAGGTTTTACCGTCTTTTTCCTCCACCCGCCCAGTAATTTAACATGAACTTCAATGCTCTGGCACGGTGTTACGACTAAATAATAAAAGTGTTAAACTCTAAAGAAAGGTCAATGATAAAACAATTCATTGAACAAAAGAGTGAGAGAGAAAAATGAGTCGCTCTTTTATGTACTCTAACGACTTCATTTTCATGCTTCAATTGATCCTCAATACACAGTCCATTCCTTAAAACGGCTAAAATGATCCAGTGAGTGCGAACGAGATGGAGAGTAAATAGAGAAAATAATTTTTGTATGCTTCATGTGGCGGAAATAATTGAATTTTTTCTCGTGCATTTGCTACTATATATCCAAAATTTCAATTAGATCCATAATTATCGCTGATTGATACCAATTTTTTACCCTTCCTCGCCCACCGCCTGATGAGGCCAAAAAGTCGATTCATTTGAGATCGCATTGACTGAAAAGACGTACAATTTGAAGGTTTTTTTTTTCAATTGCAGACAATTCGACAAAAGCCAATCCAAATGGTCAAAATGATCAAAATTGGTGTGGACAATAGAATCGCGTTTTCCGCTTCGCCTAGTTGGATAAAGCAAGATTTCGACGGTATAATAAATGTGAGAATATCTTCAGTGATATACATTTTCATTTGACAAGATTGGAGATTTACTGACTGGAGTTTTACTTTCACAAGAAAATCCCCCAGCAGATAATCAAAGAGAATTGTGCGATCTTCAGTCTGTCAAGAGATCTGTCTGAACTCTGGGCGGATAATCACAATTAATGCTATATAGGAGAGTGAATGTACTGGCGAAAGATAATGGCGAACTACGCCCTTGAAGAGCCAACAATTTTTAGAAAAGGAAAGTTTAGTCTTAAGATCGGTCTATACGTCACAAATCAATGCAGTGATCGTACGGCTGACATTTGGAAAACAAACGGGGTTAATCAGGACTGAATGGAAATGAAATAAACAGATACTTATATGTATAACGTATACTTATATTGAATTAAGAACAAAAAGATCAAGATTGAAATGAAGCCCTATACTTAAGGATCATATCGCACGTACAGGATTAAAGTGACGTCTATTACATGTAAATCCCTATCTAGATCCGCCACTTTAATCGTGGACGTGCGATATGACTTAGAGTTTTGATAAACAAAATTTTCAGTTTTATAATAAGAAAATAGATAAACGTGAATCTTTAAATAAAAAGTTTATTCTAAGATTGCCATAAGGGAAACTTTTCAGGACTAAATCAAAATCAAGATCGTTAACTTACGATCGAAGCAAAGTTCAAGTATTTCAAGTAACGATCAATATGATCAACAAATTAAAATTTATTTACATATTGAATCTAGGGCTTGAAGGCCCTAGATTCTAACCCTAGTTTAGTTCTAGATTATAGGGCTAAACTAGGGTTCCAGTTTATGTAAGTATTCTAGTATCAACAGTCAGTACGTAACGGGTCTGAAATCATGTTTAAATTAAAACAAAATAAACCTGCAAAAAAGTCAAAAAACTAATATCAGATCCTATTAGCTTTTTAGCTTTATGATCTCCATCGAAAAAGTGTAAGATAAAGATCGTTTTGGACCCTAAAAATAAAGCTAATTTCCCTAATTAGTCTACGAATTCTTAGACTTACACGTAATATGTACCTAATAATAGAAGTAAAATTGAGTCAATTTTCACTATATAATCTCATTGAGTAATACGCCCATAATATTTTGGCCTTATTTAATTACTCATTACTTTCTGATTTACCCACAAAATTTGGGACTTTTATGCAATGATGCCCCCAGACAAAGAGAATCGATTAACAGACGATATTCCTCTATAGATTATTACTCTTTTTACGTGCTATTGAAAACCCATAAATTACCCTTTTGGAGTTTAGCATCGAAATTCCTCTTTTGTCTGCATTTAAAGCCCTCTTCGTACGCGATCTTAAGGCTGGGAAGCCGTAATTTCACCTTCGTCCACAAAATGTTTGAGCAAATCTCACACATTCGCAATTTTCCGCACAAGCATAACATATTCTCTCTCTGAGAGAGAGAAACATCGCCAATTGCTTGGAAAAAGTTAAGATGCGATTGTGGTGTTAGTGCTGGAGGAAGCGTTGCCGTCTCGCGACTTCTTTATGAAACTCGTACTGCCACAACAGCCAGTCTGGTTTGGTATTTCAATTCGAGAGGTTGACTTTCTCATTTGATATCGCGGACTCGTGAAGGAACGCTATCTTTGCTATTTCGTCTTTAACATTTAAAAAAAACTCCAGCATTGCACTGTGATCTCCTATTTTTGGTCTTTGAGAACAAGTTACAATAATCCATTCTGTTCTTCAAGAATCTTGCAAGAAAGGAAAGCCTCCTGAAGAGAGCCAATACTGAGAAATATCTTCAAGTTCCTCAATTGAGTCAAAACCCACCTAAGAAGGAAATTCAAGTGAATTGACAAGTGCTTGAGAGTAATTTAATCAATTGGTGCTGGTTTTATTTTTGGTGCATTGAGACAACAAAAACGGAAAATTCTATATGGGACAAAAAAGACAAATGCAATTGAACTCTGTTGTCTTGTTAGCGCGAAATCCTCAACCACATCTGATGAGAAAAGAAGCTATGAGCAAAAAGTGAATGCAGTGCTTTGAAAGAGCATCGTCTTGAGGAGAGTTATTTTGCCCCATCCAGCTCTCTATTTCACACGGAGATTTTTCCATCCGAAACCTCGGGATTTCAAGAGAATTTTCATTTGAGAAATTTTTCACAAGCTCTCTGGGTATTCCAACAATCAAAAATAACCCACCCACAGAGATAATCGGAGGTGCAAGTTAATAAAAAAAAGTGTGTTGACGACATCCCAATAAAACGAAAAGGTAGATATGAAAAAAAACTGTTTTTCTCCCACCCCATACAATGTATTGGCTTTTATATAGAAAGTTGTTTTAATATTAATTTGTAAAATATCGCCCCGCGTTCAATGCACAATCACAATAACGCGAATAGCCATAGCATAAGTTCGTCAGACAACTTTTGCAGAAAGAGACTCTTCGAATTTCTCTCCCCAAATGCCTTTTCATCGATAGTTTCGTATATAGGTATATATAAGTTTTGGGAATATACGGAATATCAATTGAGTCGTGTCTTCGGATCGATTTCAATTTTGAAGCCTTCGCCTTTGTCTCTATGTCCACCTCTTAAGATAAGACAGTAAAATATTTTCAAATCGTTAAGCGCATACAGCAAGATTGATTGTATGGGCGAAGAAAAAAACAACCCATAATATAACCAAGAAAGCTAAAGAGTGTTAGTGAGAAAGATATCTTGCAAATATCATGTGTAGCACGGCGCAATATTTCACATATACCAATTATCTTACGAAATCAAAAGTGAACTGAATTATTGTGAGTCCAGCACACTTTAGTGTTTCTGCTGGTTTCTATCTTTTTTCTCTCCCTTGTATGTGAAAAAGTTGTTCTCAACTCTTTTTTTGTGATCTTGGTGGGACATATTTCCAGAGAGTTTTAAAATAAGATCAACAATTTCTCTTTCATTTTCACGAGGCCACAGGCAAAAAAAAATTAAGCAAAAAAAACGTTTTGCCTCCGATCTCTCGTGAAAAGAATAAAAGTCTCCATAAAAATCGTGATCAACGATCAAGCGATAATCAACAGTTGGGTATACTAAAATTGATAATGTTTTTGTATCATCCCACCTTCATTTGCATTCAATTTTGCCTCTTTAATTAAACGCTATTCAGTGCAGAAAATTACACTTTTTAACACCCGTGAGTGATTGGATATCTTCGGAATGGTTTTTGTTGCGAAAAATTCGAATACGAAAGTGAAGGTGCAAAGTCGATGATCTTGATTCCAAATACAAGATCAGTTAAAACTATAACGTCAAATGATTTTGACACCTGTCAGATAAATGTCAAATTAGAAAAAAAAACCGTCAATTTCCTCAGCGAAAATTTCCCAACACAATGAGGAGCACTTTTCTGATCAATCGGTCGATCTTGCATTGAGATCATTATCATTTTTCTTTTGTTGAAAATTTCCTCAAGTCAATATAATTAATTTCAACTCTAATTTGAGACTTTCAACAACTTCTGTGTGGAAATTAATTCAGAGAGAGAGAGGGAGAAAGAATTTGATGAACCTGTGTTAAATAACTGCGAATCCACTTTAATACAATTAAGAGAGATGATTTTGCAATAGGACTGAATTTTGTGCTGACCAAGAAAAATTACTTAAAATTCACTTTTGCACCGGTTATATGAGGGTTATTTACGATGCCTCTTCATTATGTGTGACTGACTTTTTTTCTTATATTCGACATACAAAAAAAACACCATTAGATATTATAATTCTTTCAAATTAGGTGAATCCATAATTTTGAAGACACATCCAATGTAATATTACCAAGATCGCGATCATCTCTGATGTCATATGCAAAACACTTGCGGCACATTTTGAGATGGCCCATAATTCAGTTAAAACTGTGACATGATAACTGATACGTGATCTTTTTCTTCTTATTTAAACAAATTCTCTTTAGGTATAGAGTCCCAAAAATTTACATAAAGTTTAATGACTCTCTGCCATCGAACAAGTTCCTAATTAATAAATTTCCAGATGTTAAACAACACACGCACTGTGAATCTATGAACATGTGTTATTTTCACGGCAAATTCCTCAAAAAGGCGCTAAAAGGTTTACATGCCACCAATTTAATGCCACGCTGCAGATAAAATAAACTTCATTATTATGTGCCTTATGAGATGTGAATAAAGTTGATGTGACATTTTTTGCCATTTTAAGCACAAGTTGCGTGACTCAAAAGTTAAAAACCTGCATCCTGGCCCAAATAATACCATTCAAGCTCTCTATCATCTTAACCTTCGTGTCAATGTCACCGTGACGAGGAAAAAAGAAGAAGAAATAATCAAAAGTGTTGTGCATAAGAAAGAAAGGAAGAGTTATATTCGTGAGATCAACTTTTTCTACGAGATGAAGAAGAGAAAAAAATCACGTGAATATGAAACCCCATAAAGCTATTGCTTACTCAAGCATTAAAGTGGAAAACCAAGTACAAGAGACGACTTTTTCACGGCAAATGATAACGATAATTGGTGCGGTTACCAAGTATTTGAGGGAAGACACCAACTGCCGGCTTAACTTACGAAAAAAAAACTGTCCTCAGTCACTTCCTCATTTCCCAAAAATGCCTTCCGGCGTTTTTGTATTAGTTGGCTGAATTAATTTCATCGTGTCACATTTTCTATAATACTTTTTTTTCATCTTTTATTATAAACCTGTGTTGGATTTTCGCCTCATCCATGAGGATCCGCGAGAGTTCGTTACATATTGTGAAAAATATGAAAGTAACAAATCACTTCCAGTCGATATTACGCAATCCACTACTCTTCCACATGCTCCAACTCTCGTATAATTAAATCGACCAACCTTATCAACTCGTAAACAGACATGAGACATTTTATAGTTCATTTGAGACTCCCGCCAAGGGGCTTGTAAATCTACAAAAATAAACATTTAAACCCCTTTACGTAGTGAACATAACCTCATTTTTAAAGTAAAGTTATGATCACTCTTTGACAGCATGTCAAGTAACTTGATAAATCCGCGAGAAACCATTAAATTCCCAACTAATTTCCACGCTTAATATGGAATTTAGAGTAAATTTGTTCTCCTTTATGCCCATAACAGATGAATTTATCTGTAAAATATGCTAATTCGAAGTGACAAGTGCAGTCATTTTGAAAGTTGCACACCCTCAACGGTAAAATGGAACTAAAAGCTCGAAAGTAACGAAAAAAAACATCGCATACATTTTCTCAATGTTAATTTCGTACTCGAAGAAACTCGCACTAAATTAATTGCAATATAAAGTATATAAGGAGAGCCAACATGGTGTGAGTGTCATGTACAATTGGTTAAAAAGAAATATTGCGGATAATGCGATATAGTTAAACCGGCTCTCTTGCTATTGAGAAGTGCGGAAACTGTGACTCTTTCGCGCCATTTCTTCATCCACTTTCAATGGATGTCTCTTGGAGGTAAATTTAATGAAAAAAAACATCGCGACAGCAAAAAGAAGTTAGGGAGACACAGTATGTGTGTGTTGATTTAGTGGCTGAATTAATTTCATTATTAATTTCTTTTCTGTTTATTCCCCCGGA
This sequence comes from Phlebotomus perniciosus, assembly GCA_918844115.2. Lineage (NCBI taxonomy): Eukaryota > Metazoa > Arthropoda > Insecta > Diptera > Psychodidae > Phlebotomus > Phlebotomus perniciosus. The sequence continues at coordinate 19,412 of CAKKOB020001125.1, read as the reverse complement.
AGTTCACAAGACATTTCCCTCCGCATTTCACCCACCCGCAAAGCCCATCGACCAGCCGTAACATTGAATAACACTGAAGCGCGCAATTGTTTCCCATCGAACTCCCTTTCTTCGCCCATTACTCTCTATGTATATTCCAAAAAAACGAACAATGATAGTAAATAATTTTCACTTTTTTTCTTCACTCCATCAAGTTCCCTCCCCCCACCATCTTCTAAGCTACTGTGAGCCACTGTGTTGTACAAGCTCGCTCAATATTGAAAATTGAAAGGAAACATCCAATGCGGAGGACAAATAAATTAATGCTCATGATTATTTACTGTTCAGAGATGACAAAAGTGACCACTGTTGGAAGCAATTTTCATCTCTTCGTCTGTTCACACGCTAAAGAATTACTCCCGGAGTGTAAACAATAAATAACCACATTGCTCAAAGTTGTGGCTCTTATTTTTTCCCATAAGAAGACTTTTTCGAGAAAAATCACTGTCTCTTGCAAACTTAATATCAGTCCACATTGTCGTCATTTGCGCCATCCCACCCATTGGGCTAAAATATGCACATCCAACGCGACACTCAAGCAATAACTTAACGCGCGCGTTCGTGGCCGAGAGAAAAACACTTCTTTTTGCACACCAAGTAAGCACTTTCTAAAATGAAAATGAAATTAAAATTGTACTTTAAAAGAAAAAAAAGGCGAGAAAAAAAGTTCGCGGTAGCCAGAGAGTCTTGAGATGATTAAAGAGTATTTGCGTGCATTTAAAACAAATAAAATCCCGCGACGCCCCGATAAACGTAACACTTTGCAATATTACACCCATAATGAAGATCAAGAGATATGATTGATGGCAACGCTTTTGTGTTGGGAAGCTCTCCTTTTTCAACCACTCTCTTCGATATTCCAATACCGCATTGCATTATAAATTGCAACCCAATGTACATAATTCGTGTGAGTAAACTTGAACTGAGGTAAGACAATTTTCCACCTGCTTTGCCGCTACATCGATTTTCCTCTTCAACTATTTCTATTATGCAATAAAACGCAGTTTTTTTTTCAACACTCCCGCCTCTTTTCCCAACTTCTGCTCTGAGACACTTCTTTTCCATTTGGAGAGCACTTGAAATGTTATGAGGAGGGCTTCAATATAATTAATGAACGTCTGAATAAATTAACATGACCAGCACTAAGAAAAGTTTATTTAGGCAAGGTTATAAGATCAATTTATAATTTTGGAGAAAATACAAGGGCTCAAAATCATTTATTAATTTTCATAAGGAGAAAATCAAGTTAATCAGTTGGTTAGTTGGATTTTTTTTAAGTTTCAAAATTATTTAAAATTGCATATTCGGATAGATCCAGATTATCAAAAATTAAGCTTCAAATATTTCTACAAAAGATTTTTAATTAAGAATACGCCTTAAGCTTTAAACTAAACTTAAGGTTTAAAATAACCTGAAGCTGTAAGTCAGTCTAGGCTTTCTTAAGTCCGTCTTAAGATTTAAGCCAGGCTTAGGTTTAAGTCACCCTTGAACTTATAGCTGCCCTTGGCTCAAATTCAGCCATATTAAAGCTACCCTTAAGCTTAAAGCCAGACTTAAGTTTAAGCCAAATTTACCTTAAATCTAGCCTTAAGACTGCCTTAAGCCAGTCAGTTCTAGAGCTGTTTTAAGCCTACCTTAAGCTTAAAGCTAACCTTAAGCTCAAACCAGCATTAACCTTAAAGCCAGCCTTAGAAGCTTCCTTGAAGCAAAGTCCTGGCTAAAGCTTAAAGTTAATTTTTCTATTAAAAAAATCATTTTGTTGAAATATTTGAAGCTAATTTTATTGGTTGAATCTATCTTTACGGAATTGATGACTTTATAGCAACTTGAAAAACAATTAATTGACATTTTATGATTTTCCTGGTAATTGTTGTTGATTATCGTTTAATTAAATTGATCGTTGTTTTATTTTTTTTTGAAACACTACAAACTCATTAAACTTTTCAATTCCTCTTCATTAAACAACTTAAGTAATCAAAACTATTCTAAAACATGAAAAAAATGTAGGAAAAAAAGCAAAAACTCTACTAACTTCTTGGGATTTTGCTCCAACATTTTCTCCCACATTATGAAAACTTTGCCAATCAATAAAAACCACCAATAAAATCACACCCAATAAGTTTTCCAATTCATTCCATTTTCCAGAAACACTCGTTTCTTTCTCTCACCTCAGTAAACACGAGAAAATTACTCAAGAAAACAAGTTAAAAAATTCGTTGAAAAAAGGCATTGCAAAAGATTTTTTTAACATGAATAAAAATACACCATGAATACCTGTAGAGTTGAGAATTATGAACTGACTTGTGAGATTTATAATTGTCACGGATATTTAGTGGTGTGAAGAAATTTATTTTTAAGTGGATGGCAATTGCAAAAATACTGAAAGACCTACAAAAGTGGAAAAGTGTATCAAATTAGAAAGGTCATGAAAAACACCCACTCCATACATACCGAGAGAGCATTTGAAGAAGCATAAAATTAGAAATTCTAAATTTAATGTGCTGGAACTATGAAAATTCAACCCAGAGTGAAACATGCAAGCTTAAAAGCTAAAAAATTTCTCCTGACCATACCGAATGTCAAGGTGATTACCTTTTGTGTTTGCCAATTTTATAAGGCAGCCTTTTCACTGGCAATTGTCACTCTTTGAGATCATATATCAATTTTTTTTATACACCTCTGCACTCTGCTGAGAGCTTTTGATGTGGGGCGAAGAGAAAAGGTCTTGATGAGAAATGCTTTACTTGTTTGCGCACTTAAAATCACTTAAATGCCAACAAAGCGCAAAATAACTTGGAGAGTATTTTCGTTATTATTATCTCTTCTTGAAAGAGTAAAAGGCTCATAAATATCAATTAAATAGACTTTCAGGGATTAATAGTTCTCGGCGTGTTGCTTAAAGCGCAAAAGGTGCAACAATGTGTTTTCCTATGACGTCACGATGGCATAAACACACCCTCTAAGCACCTTGCTCAACAAAATGTGGCAAAAAATGACCACAAATTTAATTTATGCACCTCTTTTGTGTACACATATAAATTTTTAAGTTGAATAAACGTGAGGCTGGAATCACCTACAAAATATTCTCTCTTATGAAATCTCCTTCCTCAACTCTTTGCTCCTTTATCTGTCGCGCGGCTCGGCAATGTGAGAAAACTGGCCGTATGGAGGTGAAAAATAAACAACAGTTAAATAATGAACTTCATTGTCTTGTCATCTCTTCTCATATTTTCCACTCTTTGCGGCCATTGTTGCAATTTCTTTTTACCAAGTCAAACACACAAAATACAGGGCGCGCGCAAAAAACCGACACTCAAGTACCATTCCCACGAGATTTTTTTTGCCTTAATACCAAAAACAAAACAAAAAAATTGTCACGCAGACAATTTATCGAACACCGACGAGAATGGAAGTTCAAAACCGCAAAACTCCAACCACAAAGATCAATTTTTGCGCGCACGTCAATATTTAACAAAGAGGTGATTAACTCCGCGAGAGCCGCAAGTTCACAAAAAAAATACTTTGAGATCTTGAAGATGAGTCTCGCGCGTCTTACCATTGACATTCATATTCTAATTGAAAGGCAATTTGCATGGCGCAGAAAAAAGTTCCCATACCACAAAAAAGCGTCTATGTTTATGTTCGCTCCAGAGAGAGATTCTCCAAAAGTTGATATTGTGCAAAAAGCATTCGATAGAGTTAAACATGCTTGAAAAGTATTTCATGCCAGCACTTTTTTTATGTCATCCTTCTTGGCCAATTTCTTTTGCCATCATTTATATAATTGGACTGGATTTGTAACGTTGATGCGCGCGTGCCTTATTGACTTATTTAAATGCTCTGTTTAATTCTTTATTTTTGAGAAAGAAATTTTTCACCTTTATTTTTTATTGTAGACGATTTGTATTAATTTGTGGTTCTCTTCTGCTTTACTTTCAAATTTTGCAATGTGCGATTTCTCAAGATTTTTTTTTGCATCTTTCTAAAAATATTTTTATTGTACACCTTCTCCAACTGTGCTACTTCTCTTTTTTCTGCACTCCTTTTTACAAAATCCTCTCTCGCTGCTCTACAATCGAATTAACAGTGTGTCAGTAATTATTTAACACCCCCCAATTAATATGAATAAAATGAAATTTATGGCTACGGTGTATTTCAACTGCAAATTACATATTTGCCATTAACAGTGGGTTGTGACTTTGTTCATATTGTGTGAGCCTCATATAACTCTTGGTCTTCTCTACTAATTTCAAGTTGATGTCAGCACTTTGACTCTCTTACCATACGTGGTTTCATTGAAAAAAAAGTAAGTCTCTCACTCACTCTCGTGGTGATGGATATTTTGCAAAATCCCATTTGAATTCTTATGTTGTACAAAAGTACAAAATACTCACGAACTCTTACGAAATATCAGCTGAGATAGAAAGACAAAAGTCAGGGGAATTGTGCGGGGCCAATGATGATGGCCTGTTTTATCTGTCTGGAACTCTCTGAGAACACATCATCAAATGTAATGTAATTTTCCAAAAAAGAGAATCACCATTCAACCATCAGCAAATGATACTCAGCGCGCCGGGATTGCATGAACAGTTGGACAAGACGGTCCAATTAAAGTTCCACCGAAATAACAATTGATCTAAGGGGACAGTTATTCGGGGATTTTATGCCTTTGTCTGGAATTCCTGATCGAAGATTTCAAATATTTTAGGTGAAAATCTTCCTCAATCTTAGAAATTTCCAGATCTAGATTTTCTTTAGATATCTTCTATAAAATCTTTCTGAGTAACTTCAAATATCAGACTCGCTTAAGCTGGATCCCCACTATCAAAAATATCATCAAAATAAAACAAATCAGAAGCAAAATATTTACTTTGTTATAAGCCTTGCTTAAAGCTTAAAACTGGCTTTAAGCTTGAAGTTGTCTAAGAAATTAAGTCTGGCCTAAAATTTAAAGATGGCAAGCTTAAGCTTAAAGCTTTCTCAAAGTTCAAAGCGGAATTAAAGCTAGCGTAAAGCTTCAAACTAACTGTAAGCTGACTTGAAATTCAAAGCTTAAGGCTGTCTTTAAGCTCGAAGTTAATATAAGGCTTAAAGCTGGTCTAAAGCTCAAATTTGACTTAAAGCTTAAGATTGACTTAAAGTTTGAAGCAGACTTTAAGCTTAAGGCTGGCTTTAATCTTCAAGCTGACTTAAAGCTTAAGATTGACTTAAAGCTTGAAGCTGACTTGAAACTTGAAGCTGGCTTAAAGCTTAAGGTTGTCTTTAAGCTTGAAGCTAACATAAGGCTTAAAGCTTAAGGCTGACTTTAAGCTTCAAGCTAACTTAAAGCTGGCTTAAAGCTTAAAATTGACCTAAAGTTTGAAGTTGACTTGAAACTTGAAGCTGGCTTAAAGCTTAAGGTTGTCTTTAAGCTTGAAGTTAACATAAGGCTTTAAGCTGACTTAAAGTTTCAGGTTTGAACATAAGCTTAAGCCTTGTTCTTTATTAAAAATAAATTTTGTCCAAATTTTTGAATCTGATTTGATAATGTAGTTTTAGCTTTTTGCTCATACATTTGCAAAGCCCTTTCCAACCACAATGATTGACCCTTTGAACAAAATTTTGATTGACGTTTCTGCCTCTTCATCAACCACGGCTAATATTTTTCCCAGGAAGATATTCACACTGAAAAGTGCAACATCTGTGAAAAATCAAATTGTATATTGAGAAATTCTTCATCATTTTGCTACTGTTACAACTTCCCTATATGAGTAACGCTTGTCAAAACGATAATTGATAGTATACCTCCTGAAAATGATTGAAATATTTTTGCACATTTATCCATTAACCTCATGTATACACGGTCATACAGCGATTTTATTCAGAAAATTTCACTTTCTCTATAACGAAAACCTCTTCTATGTGAATGCAGGAAAATTTTTGCAAAAGTTTTGTACAAAAAAAGAAAAAATATGAAAACAACAGCATGAAAAATTGTTAAGAAGCCAAGTACCATGTGTCCACAATGCGAACAATGTTTTTTCTCTCTTCTCTCTCTCTTCCAACTCCCTGATAGGTAAAAATATTTTCCTAATTGCAATCACGTTAAAATATGCGGTAAATCAGAAAGTGCATCAACATTGAGTAATTTTCGATAAATTGAAATCCAGTTAATTTTACATCCATAACATATGCAAAGTATGATGCGGAGAATTATGTAAAAAAAGAGGCACATCATCGCGTATTATTAAAGTAATTTCCTCCTAAAGAGAGAGAGATAACAAAAAAAGAGAAAAGTAAAGTCTGGAAAAAATCATAACAGAGACAAAAAAAGATCAAGTGAGAAAAGATGCCAGTGGGGAATGATATAATTATGGAAATTTGGCAATTTTAACATTAGTTTTCGCCTTCTTTCCACCCAAAACATACCTCCTCTTTGCCTTTCTCATTATTGCATTTTCAACTTCATATGTTAACATTCCATAATGCTCGCAGCCACGACACAATAGTTTAGAGAGGTGATGCAGATGGTTGATTGAAATTAAACACTATGTATGACTATAAGATAATCTTCTCTCAATCGAGAGAATAAAAAGTCTTCCTAAATGTCTCATTTTCCCCCAGCATAAATATCTTCATTTAACGGTTAACTAAAGTGGCGTTTTTTCCACATGATGAATTTACTGGGTGTTGTCAGTCACCTTAAGGCGGGATGATATTGAAAACTGTTAGAGAATGCACATACCATTCTCTCTCTTTATGTAAATTTCGTGAAGAAGGCATATATAGAGAAGATTCGATATGGCAAAGATCGTGATCAAGTGGGTGTCTTCTCATCGTGGCACAGTCCAGGAAAATATACGTACACTTTATTAAAATGGTTAGAACGTGTTATGTTAATCATTTGGTGAGAACCTACCACACCATCTTGACCAACTTTTATTGACAGTTGTCCTTAAGAGATTCTCTCTATTTATTCAATTAACCTACAGCATTTTACATTATGACAAATGGCAGAGTGAGAAATCTTCTTTTCTTGCAAAATACCTTTTCACCATATATTTTCAACAAAATTACCATTTATTATTGCTCAGTGTTAAATTACATGACGCCTATTATTTAGTTAAACTCAGGCCAGGGACAATGATAGAGATCAATTATAGAAATTTTCCATTTTAGTCCCAAAAATTTGGGTGTTCATGTCTTCAATCAAGAAAACATAGAAGGGCATCGGATGCGAAAGAGGTCATGCGGATCTATCGGATCTATCTCGAAAAAAAAAATAAAATTATATCTTTATTATCATGAGTTAGTGACCTTTCTCTTGCAAATGGACCAAGTCTACTGATATCGATCAGTAAACTGACTTATGAAGAGCACAAAAGATCTTCATCTTAAAATGCCACTTGTTGAACTTCTTTTAACATTTTTTTTATTTTTTTCCTAGTTTTTTTTAAAGGTCACTTGAAATGCTTTGATAGAGAGTTATGTATATGTATTTTGCGTACATCTTCTTGTAACCTTTTTTGAAATTTGCATGAAAGTAAACTTGAAAAATATCTTAAAATTTAAAAACATATTTTCAAAATAAGTCTCTACTTCTCAGAATCACACCCTCCATGTCCAATTCCTTAATTCAATCACGTTTTTTGTAGCTCATCATCTCAAGTTTAGGTGCCATGGCACATGCCAAGTTTGCTTGTTAATTAATGCGAATTTGTTGCCGTTCTTTTTTTATGTAATTGAATTTTCTGCAAAACACGCACAAGCTCTAAATTTCATTTTTTTGCCTCGTTCCGTGTAATTCACATACCTAACGCTCAAATATTTGTAGAATTTCAAATTGAGAAAACACTGAAACAAAATTACCCACTATTATTAAACACATGCTCTTGATAGATTTTTCATATATGCAATTTGCTGAGGCCAAAAAAACACCCAATGTGACCTAAAATGTCTATAATTGAGCAGGATTTTAGTGCTTTATAGAGTGTTATAAAGACGCCAATTTGTACAAAGGCAACTCCCTCTCAGGCACATAAATAAATTTCCACATACAAAACACTTCATCAGATACATTAGAAGAAACATAAATTTCCTCTCAATGCACATAAAGTGTGAGAAGACCTTATATTATATTGTGATCAATTAAAAATATAGAAGTACAGACTCTTTTTCACCTGTATAAGGACATTCCCATCCAATTTATAGCAATTTTAATTACAACACCTTTTGCCACCCGACTCTCGTGAGGAATTCATCTTTTCGATCGACAGCAAAATTGTTTATTACGGACGCCTCGAAGATTTGTAGCAATTTATCCCAATTGAAAAGAGTATCTCGCGATGGCAAAAAATCACTGTCGAGAGATAGATACTGATCACACATCACGATATCGAGAGGAGTTAAAATGAAAATTGCATAAAAAAAAATTAGTGATCGAGACACCCAACATTTTAGAAGATCTTTTTGCAATGAAGAAAAAAAAACTTCGTGTGAATAAAACACTCCTACTAATAGTTCTTGCAAAACAGCAAATGAAAAGAAAAAATTGTTAAATTTGACATTGGCAAGTGGATCAAGAAGTTTTGCGGATAAAATTGATACAAGAGTGGAGGTGAAGTCAAAACATGAGGAACGATTAATCACAATCAAAGTCAAAGAATAGGTGACGCTGTAAATAATTCTCTGCTCATTGAATTCTAAAAACTATTAGAGAAGCCCAAACTCATGTTTCATTCACACTCGGAAATCTCTTTTACTCCCATGCCACAACAAATAAAATCAACAGTGGTTAAACATTAGTGAAGAGAGACGCGACTTCGCATAAATTGCATAAGTTTTGCGCTATTTTCGCACGACCTTATGCAATTTTGAGGCAGTAGCAAGCACAAAAGTCTTTCAATTTTGCCATATTAATTGTCTTTCTGACTACATCAAATACACCATATATTCATGTTTAGTTTTTTCTCTTTTCTTTTTCCACCACCAATTGAACTATTTAATGAATTTTAATTATGATATTTTGAGAAATGCCACGAAAGAGTGCAAAAAATGCTGTACATGTGGATTAGCTTAGATGTTTTAATCTTCTCATTCTCATTGATCAATTAATCACTCTTCGGAATCATCGGCAAACGATGCAAAAAAGCTTCGCGATTACAGAATCTCCACACCAACATAGTTATAAAGATTTATTTTTACAGAGTGTAGCAGCAGAAATGCAACATAAATAAAGTCTGTGCAGATTCACACAATGTGTGGCAAAATATATTTAATCTTCACTGACGATCATTTTTTTCTCATAATTGCAAACATTTTGCCATATTGTGTCAGTGGAACCTTCTCAATGCGAAAATTTCCTTCATTTAAATCGATAAAATTGATGCCACTGCGCTGGAAGAACACACACAGAGAGTTGGAAGAATGATAGAATCGCAAAATTACTATTTTACCTGGGTGCATCGTGAAATTATATACTATACGTGCGGCTTCTCTCTCCTCTTTCTTATGCGAGATCGCGCGCGCACAGAAGAAATGAATCCAATTAAGTATATATTTGCGGAAAATCGTGATAATGAAGATTTACAAGGTATCTTGTACATTATTGCAAATAACACGTGGAATAAGGCAAAAGGGAGAGAGTGAACTTTTAACACATTATCCCAGAATTACAAGCAAATCATATGATGATCAAACAATGCGGTAACTCGGAATCCTCACGATGTTACTCATAGTGTGAAAGTAACCTGACATTAATGGACTATTTCTCATCACCGATTTAATATTTAGTTTTTTTTTTTTGTTGATTTCTTTCCTTCCTAATATCCAAACCTTATACGTGCCTTTCTTTTTTCAGCCACACAACGCCATGGAAACTTCCTTATGGTTCAGCATTGTGATCTTTATAGCAATAACACAAGTTAATTCACTCGAAAATGGATTGGCACGAACACCACCAATGGGATGGCTGTCTTGGGAGCGATTTCGATGCAATACAGATTGCGAAGGAGATCCCGACAA
>CAKKOB020001124.1:13673-27319 GCA_918844115.2 Phlebotomus perniciosus | reverse complement strand
TGATAGATAAAACGGTTTTATAGTAGGGGAGAGCGGGGCAGTCAAACAACAATTTTAGATTTTTATTCAAGACAGTAAACAGCTCTGGAACTCTGTATATAGCCTATGGAATACCTTTGGGTATAGGTTTAAAAAACCGTTCTTTTGCCCCCTGAAAGATTTTCCGCGAGTTGGTAATTTATTTGAAAGTGCCCCACCATGGGGCACTTTCAAACAGGACTGTTTCTCACCACATTTTTTAAGCAAATGAGACTGAACTTATTATTTACAAGACTATTTAATTAAATGTCTTAATAATAAGCATGTTTACTGAAATTATTGTCTCTCTAGTGCCTTTAGTTCCGATTTTAGGCATTTTTCTCAAAATGCAACTATTTTTATTTACTGCCATATTTTTCTCAATTAAAAGGTTTTCTTTGGTTGTTTAAGTTGCTTTTACAAGATTACAAATAAATTTAATCACATATCTGGTTTTATATTCATGATTTATTGACTGTTTGAGAGTGCCCCTCTTTGAACTGCCCGCTCTCCCCTATACCTACCGCTCAGGAGAAACCCCGTGCAAAATTTGTCTAAAATTATTAATTGCGCTTACGGAGGTGGGTTTTTTCCGCGAAAATGGTCACCTCGGATGGAGTGTACTAGCAATTTCGTGGGTTGATTCGGAACAAAGATGCCAGATTATAATTAATATTACCTACCCTTTTTTAATTTAGAGAGTGGCCTTTCCTCTAGTAATTATAATATTTAATTTTTAACTTCCTTTAGAAGAACAAAACGAATTTTGGCCGTTTTTTATTTCAGGGTAACAATATTTTGGAAATATTCAAAAAAAATTTTTAAGAATAAAAATTGCCGTGAATTTTCAATTGCACTTCGAGATCTTTTGTAATACCTTTTCTTGCGCTTTTCTTATGAGTACCAAGAATGGCGTCGACGAGGCAAAGATGGTGAAACATCGAATTCAAATTTATAGTGCATAACAATTCCCAGGAATGGCAGGGAAAAATGAGAGCAAACCCTCTCTCCCCAGGTTAAATGCCTCACACCCCCGTCCATCCGACAATCATCACGGGTTTCGGAGCGAAATCGAGAAACACCACCGAGTCGGGTGATGCAAAAAAACGACGCTCAGGTGCGAGGGTGTGGGATAAATTGTGCAGAGAACGACAACGACGACACTTGAATAAGTGAACGGATGACGACCACCACCTCTAACCTCTCTCTGGTATGCAGTGGGAACGCCCTACCACTCCGAGGGCTCTCCTCCGGTTCTTTATGCACTCCATGATGCCACTGTAGACATTCCATGAGCTCTGGGGAATACCCTCACACCCACTCCACATGCCAGATTGATGGAATCCAGAGATTTTGCCCTGGAGAGCCGAGAATCGATCTTTTGGGCGAATTTAACATCCCCATTCTCCTGACTCTGCTCTTTTACCCTGTCGAGACATCACCGGATTGTGGACGGTTGATTGTAATTGTTGCAACTTTCCGTTGAATTGAATGATCTCTTTGACTTTAAGTCATTTCAAGTGTATTCAATTGTATTCCTGCATTGTACCGAATGTTTTTAGAATTTAGGAAACGCAAAATGTTGCTCTTTTGAAAAGGGGTTTATACAGAGACTTTGGAAATGGGGGCCCTCACTCTCTTATAGAATTAAATAGTAAATAAGATTAAAAATTTCTAAAATTCTCTGCTCAATTCTAAAATAATTGAGATTGAACAGAAACTGAAATTTGATTAAGAGTTTAATCTAAATTTAATCCTAAAACTAACTAGAATTAATCCGACCCTTGTTCTAAAATTATTCGCAACGAGATTTGTATTTGATTTAACTTTATTCTAAACTTCTAAAATATAGATATCTAAACTTTCACTAATTTATCCTATATTTTTTTCAGTAGGTAAAAGTTTCTGAATTTCGATAAAGTATAATATAACTCTATTCACCTAACAGGATTAATTTTAGTGCGCTCACTTTTACCTGAAATTGTTAAATTATCTTGATTTTTATTCTAAAATTTCAACAAAAGATCCCTGCGTGGATTTTATAATCTGACTCCTCAGACGCGGGTCAGGACTTTTTGTCCCTTTTATCTCACAAAAAAACATTCAAAAACGTATCCCCCTCCTCCTCCCCCTCTTTCAACCCCGTGAAATATGTCAGCGGGGGAGAATGAAGAGTGTCTACAGCAAATAATATGGCCCACACATCCATAAAACATCCTCGACATGGTTATCGGGAGCGAGGGTTGTCGGAGACGAGGATGACCTCCCTTTGCTGCTGACAATTTGGTCAGGTGCCGGGTAAGGGTGATGTTGGGGCGAGGCCGTAGCGAGTGTCGAGACACAAATTGCACAAACCCTATGGGGCTCAGAGTCAGCTAGAGAGAAAGTTGGGTGAGGCTTTGGGAGGATGGGAAGCGTGTGTGCTGATACCAAGGGGTGAATGTCTGCCACAACCTGTCGCTTTTCATTTACATTTTCAGAAACAAAGACATTTCTCAATTTAATGGGATTTCGTCGGGGTCAATTCAAACTTTTCAAATAAGATAGATAACGTTGATGATACTAAATGAAGATTAGATACACTGGTCTAGCATGCTAATTGCTGTATTTTGAATTCATTAAAATTTTCAAAAAAAATTATTGTAACGAAAAATTTAAAAAGAAAATTTTATGGGAAGTCGGGAAAGCATTTTTATGGTTAAAGTTATAGGCTTAGCAAAATGAGATTGTCCAAATACATCTTCAATCTGTTCAAATAAGGTTATTAAGACTTGTTAAATTATAGCAAGTTATTTTAACCATAATTTTGCACGTTTTGAACTCCCAAAATCCCATAACGTAATATTATAGCACCTACCTAGGTATATACAAATTCATTAGTTTAAAGATAATTCATTTTCTTACTCAATTTTATTTAATTTCTCATAAATGGTTGAGAAACACGATTTCTTTTTTGAAAAAAATTATAACACGTTTATAGCACGATGAAATATTCTTAAATGTTAACCCCTTAGTAAGAAACAGGATCGTGTACGCCACTAACACATACTCCAAGCTGTATGCTCCGAATCCAACAAGCTCCCTCTGGCAAGCAAACCCATTCACTCCCCCCCCCCACCCCAAGGTTCCCGCCTGAAGTGTGGGGGGTGTTTTATGCGCATCGTGAACGTGTCGTCTCCCACGTTCACACACAGCTCTCCACTCGATATATCGACAGCAAACCCATTGACGATAGGGTGTGCGAGTCGAAGAATAATATAACTCCCTCAATTTCGTTTGGCGCCCCGTTCTCATGTGGGGTTGGAATTGACGACAACGACGAACACGACAAAGGTGGACGGATGGATAATTCCTTTTTTATTTCCCTCGCTCTCGTCTCTCTGATTTGGACGTGATGGCCTGGAACACATTTCCATCTGTGGTGATTCCCAAACAGAAAAATATATACATATCCCAGATATCTTAATACATAAAGTGAAGCGTGCATATGTGGATTGGACAGATTATCCACGTAATACGTATATATCAACCGGACGTGATATCAGGAGTCCTAAAATGTCCATATTTGAAACGTACGTGCGTCTCTCTGTCCAATCGTTAGGACCGATCATGATGATATTTGATTCGGGTCTAAAATGCCTGGGGTTAGATTTTAGGCAATTAGAAATCCTTAATTTTTCATCAATGTACGGTGAGGATGAATAAGATATGGCCCCTGTCAACTCCTGTATTTCGATTATTAAAATTAGAATCGCTTTCTAGGACTTTTCGCAGTAACTGATTGCCCCAAAGAGTGAGGCGCGAGGCACCTCGTTTACTTATAAATATGCAAGAAGGGGTTGCTCTATCGAGAATTCCCAACACATTTTATCTTATTGGGAATAATTTTTTACTCAACATGAGTCACTTCACAGGGATTCCCTTTAATGGTGAAGGGATTGTTTCATGATGATAATTTTACTGCATACCTACAGCAAGGGGAAGATATTATGGTCAAAAAGACGTACACCACTTCCAGAACTTCCACATTTTTTAGCTTTTCTAAAGTCCAATTCGGAAGCTTTGAAGAGCTTTCATCCTATGAATTTTTTTCTATAATTAAACCTTCTAAAACTTTCTAATACAGGTGTCTAAGAAAGCTTCATATAAAAGCTTTCTCTGGTTCTGCTTCCTACAAAAGCTTTCTCAGAAATCTTTTAAAAAAAATTCTAAAGCTTTCTAAGAAAGGTTTTTAAAAAGCTTTCTGAATCTATATATAGAAGAAAGGTTTCTTAAAAAAGCTTTCTAAAGCATTCTAAGAAAGGTTTTCAAAACTTTTCAAGAAAGCTTGCTAGAGCTTTCTAGGAAAGTTTCCAAAGCTTTCTGAGAAAGGTTTCCAAGTCTTACAAGAAAAGTTTCCAAAGTTTTTAATATAATAAAAGCTTTAATAAATTTTAATAAAAGCTTTTCAGAATTTTCAAAAGCTTAGTGAAAACTTCAAAAGCTCTAAAATATTATCCGAAACCTTAATAATTTTCCATATTTTTTTTAAATGTTCGTAAATTTATGTAGAGCTTTATAACAATTCTAAAAAGCTTACACTTCAATGTTTAGGAATTTCCTTAAAATCAACTGAAAGTTTTCAAAAGCTCTTAGAATAATATATGTATGTCTCTGGAAGAACTTCCGAAAGCTCCTGATCTTACTTGGGTGCTTTCAAAATTACTTGACTTATCTTAACATTTCAATTAAACTTCCAAAAGCTCTCGCGATGAAATGTGCACCACTTCAGACCGTAATATATCTCGTAAAATTATGAAAATTTTGAGAATTGAGAATTGAGTTAAAGAGGGTTAATTTATGAATCATGGGTTAACAGGATTCACAAAGTAAAACTACAATGATAAATATCTTTAATATTAAATACAGAATCTTAATTTGTCTGACTTGAATAAATGAGTCTATATACCTTCTACATGTATAGGTATCAGAATTAGAGAAATGGAAATGCGACGATATCTGGATTAACCCCTAGGGAGTCTGCCACGTTTCCATGGGGAGCAATAGACAGCAATGAGGCGTAAGGGTTTGGACGGAATAGCCGTATTTATCGGAGTCCATAGTGACACCCCTTAGGATTGCTTTCAAACACCATGAAAAAGTCCCAAGAATTCCATTTAAGCCCAGCTAAGTTCTGAGCTGCCACTTTGCCGAAATTGAACTTGATGTGATTTGATTAATTATTTCGAAGACGTATCCACTGAATAATTAAATAATATCTCACACCCATTTCTTTTCTCGTGTTCATTTTTCTCGTCAGTTCTCAATTGCCCAGGAGGGAAAAAAGTAAAAAAAGACGTGAAAAGTTGTTCAAATTGCCATCTTGGTCCAGCAAAATATCGCTAGAGGCAATAATATCGTTTGGTATCATTAGTGTGGAGCTACTTAGTGTACAAATTTGCCAATTTTGTCAATCACTGCCAATGTCTCCCGATTATGAGATTCATCGCCAATTTTCGATGTAATTTCATGTAAACGATCCTCGTTATGAATTGCTTCTTGCGGCACCAAAACGCACGTTTCGACTCAGAGTCAAGCCCAAAGGTGAGAACATATGCGGTTAAATGGACTTCTTTTCTGGCCCAAAATGATTCGGTAACTCTTGGAAGGAATAAAATAAATGGAAACAATGGAAATGAGAAAAGGTTGAAAAGATCAAAATCCTCATAGTATTTTAGGAAAGATTTATTAAATTTATTAATCGCTTTCACGATTAGAATTGGACTATCTAAATTTAGATTTAAAGAGGCAAAAATTTAATTGCATTAAGGCGTTTAATCGTGTTTTAACGCATTTAACGGGAATGTTAAAACGCATTCAAAACCGTTGAAAAGTATTTTAATGTAGTTTAATTGCATTAAAACGCATTTTAAACCGTTAAAAAACGTTTTAATTTAGTTTAATAGAGTTAAAACGCATTATAATGCGTTTAATAACGTTAAAATGCACTTCAAACTGTTAAAAATTGTTTTAACGTAATTCAATTGCATTAAAACGTATTTTAAACCGTTAACATGTGTTTTACCATAGTTTTATTGCATTAACACTGACTGGTTTAAGCGTTCATTCATTTAAGCGTTCAAACTACGCTAAAACTCATTTAAAACCGGTTAAATGTATTTTAACGTAGTTTAATTGCGTTAAATGTTAATGTTCTAAAATTTGACGGGTTAGGATCGTTAGGATAATAACATTACAACTACTGTGTATAAGCATAGGAGTTAATATGTTATTATCCTAACTCGTCGAATTGTATGATGGTTAAAATCGTTGAAATGATTCGGTAATAAGCTTGTAAAATTAAATACTTCAAAATTGAGAAAAGTAATTCTTCTTCGTTAATAACTTTACCTAAAATCGTTTTAATTTTTTTTTAAAAAGTAAAGATTTCTTTATTTAAATTGATCTAAATTTTAATACTGATCAGCCATTTTGATTGAATTTGGACGTTTTTTAAGATCATTAAGGATCTTGTAAATTTAAGATCTTTTTTGAATAAATTACCTGCTAGTTTGTCTAATTTGATGCTAGTTCTACGTAATTTGCGTCTGATTAGCAGCCCATTGAATGCCTGCAATTTTTCACAAAGTGATCTCTATGACAGAAACTGACCCTGCCTGCATGAGGACCCGTGCAAAACGCCTTGCGCAAGTTAAGTAGATTGAAAAAGACACGAAACAACCCGCCACTTGATACCCTTCTCCCAGCCGCTGAGTTATTAAATAGCAATCAAAGGGCCTAATGGACCGTAATGGATGAGCCCTGGCTCAGCATTGCCGCCTAATTATTGGGTGTGTGGCGTGTTCTCTGGCGATGCCGCGCACTAACAAGCCATCTCCAGGCGGGCGGCACCCAAGATGGACCCAACGACACTGAGCAGCATCTCCAAATTAGCCTC
The DNA here is from genome assembly GCA_918844115.2 of Phlebotomus perniciosus. Classification (NCBI taxonomy): domain Eukaryota; kingdom Metazoa; phylum Arthropoda; class Insecta; order Diptera; family Psychodidae; genus Phlebotomus; species Phlebotomus perniciosus. Next base: position 20,364 of record CAKKOB020001124.1, on the reverse strand, counting down.
CCCAATTGCATCTTCTGCGCGCCCATCCAATATCATTAGCAATCGCCACAAATTTGGCCCTCATCTTGCGCGAAAGAGTGGCAATCTTTGTGCCATGCCGCCCCAGAAATCCACGCGAATTCTCGAGATGCTGCGAGCAGCATCTCCCGATTTTGCATGCTCCAATTGAGCCTTCAGCCTTGGCAAAAACGCCAAAATTTCACACCACACTCGTGGAAGCGAAAATTGCAGCGATCTTCGAAGTGAGAATGACTGAAAGGGAAATATAAACGTCCCAAGTTACTGCAAAGCAGCACTTTTTGCCTTGTTAACATTCTGGCATGCGTTTTTTGCACTCTCAATTTTGGGAGCAATTACATAATAATAAACTCATTAACAAAAAAGATCATTTAAGTGCCATCATGAGCGGATGCTCAGAATTTCAGTAATAAATGAATGATGTTAAGACTTTATATTGCTCAAAAAATGGATAAATTTGCCAAAAAGTCAAAAAATGGGGGAAAATTTTGGATTACAGGAAAAGCGTTTTGAAAATTTGAATTTAAATGATACAAAGGATATAAATAATCGTTTGCTGGAATCCCTGAAAACCAAGTCCCTATTGGCAACCCTTTGGCCTCAAGATCAATAACGGACGGAAACACGGACAAACGGCGCAATTTGAATTATTGTAGTTGGTCAGATACGCGTGTCGGGGCAATAAAATATATGCCCTTATAGGAAACCCTCTGCAAGAATCCTTTTTCAATTCCATTTGGCAAATTGTCGTCGAAATTGATTTATTGGGGGAACCCTTTTGGGAGGGACATGAAAGTGCAGTCGATTCTTGCCAATTTTCAAGCCAATTGGCAAATTTCGTTAGTTATGGAAAAGGGTTGTGTTTTTAATAAAGGGTCAATCAAAACTAATTTACAAATCTTTTGTAATTTTCTATAGGAATATGATCTCTTTTTTGCAAACTTTTACCAAATTTTTTTTTTCAGAGTGTCTTGTCTTTTGGAACAGTTCAATAGTCCAAAATTTTGAATTTTGAGTTTCGAAGAATTGCGAAATGGGCTTAATTAACCCTAAAATCTTTTAAATTTTCATTAATAGGCATTGCTAAAAATAAAGCTTTGAACTTAACTGAAGAGAATTGAATTAAAAAGTAGTTTGAATTACTAACTATAAACTTTACTATCTAGGTAGGTATATAAGATATTTCTTTTAAATACTCAAAATTCTTAAAAAGATTTTTTAAGTCCCGCAAACCACAATCCAAATTTCATTTTTCACAATAAAAATCCTCTTTCTAGCACGTTTGTCGCAATTTGTATATGTATCATCCGCCCAACCACCCCAACTACCTACTATAAAAAAATTGCAAGTGAGAAAGCTGCACTGAAATCGTTTTGCTCCAAGTTTTGCGCGCCCTAACACTCCTGAATTTAAAATTCAACGCGGAGATTCCCCCCCCCCCTTTAGTATCAAGTGCGCGTGGGTGAATTCGTTGATTTCGAAAAATCATCCTGTCACGAGATGCTGTGGGGCTGCTGGAGGAGGGGATCTCCATCCAACAGAATGACTCTCATGCGCCCGAAATTCAGTGGCACAAGAGATGGAGCTGAGACAAATTTGCGTGGAATTACACGCGCGTCCTTCCTCTCTTGGCACGACGCGGCGAAAATTGATGGTTACCCCATGCTGCGCACTCGAGCAGCTTCGTCTCTCCCATTATTATTATCATTTTCGCGTTCGCGGAGCGACAGTGGGCTCCCCGAGACGAACGGGAAGACGGTAACTCCTGCCAGTCACTGACTGCAGCAGTAAAGCAATATATAATTTCGAGTCAGACGAATATAAAGGAATTAAAGGGGTGTTCAATATTTTTTTAAATTGTTATCAAGTTTTTTTTTAGATCGAAAATGGATTAATTTTGAATTATCAATTATTTGATGTAATTTTACTTACCTTTCATGACAAACCTTACATTTTTATTTAGTTTTATTTATGCATAGAAAATTGCGAATTTTCGTAAATCAATTTTTGAGTTTCTCTGATTTCAAGATACAATTTTTTGGGTTCCTCGAGTTTAACGAAGCAATTTTTAAGTTTTTTGGGTTTCAAGAAACAATTTTTGAGTTTCTTGGATTTAGCGATGCAATTTTTGAGTTTCTTGGATTTAGCGATGCAATTTTTGGGTTTTTGAACTTTTACGATGCAAGTTTTGATTTTAGCGAAGCTCTTTTTTAGTTTTTCGAGTTTTGCAAAGCAAATTTTGGGATTTCTCGGGTTTCACGAAGCAATTTTAAAGTTTCTCGAGAAAAAATTGTGTTTCACGATGCAATTTTCGGGTTTCGGAGATCGGAGCTTTTGTGATGCAAGTTTTAAGTTTCGCGAAACAGCTTCTTAGTTTCTCGACTTTTCCGGAGCAATTTTAAAGTTTCTTGGGTTTCGCGATACAATTTTAAAGTTTGGCGAAACATTTTTTAAGTTTTTCGAGTTTCGAGAAGCAAATCCTTGTTTCTCGGGTTTCTCAACGCAATTTTTTTGATTTTTCGGGTTTCACGAAGCAATTTTTGAGTTTTTCGAGTTTCGCGAAGCAATTTTTAGGTTTCTGAGCTTTTGTGATGCAATTTTTGAGTTTTACGAAGCAATTTCTGAGTTTCTCGATTTTTGCAGAGCAATTATTTTCGAGTTTCGCGAAGCCATTTTTTGTGTTTCCGGGGTTTCTCAACGATTTTTCGGGTTTATAGAAGCAATTTTTGAGTTTTTTGGGTTTTGCTTTGCAAATTTTGAGTTTCTGAAGTTTCTCGGAGAATTGACGAGAGTTTCTCTATTTGATTCCCCCCCCCTTATATTTCAAATAATTTTCCACAAACTGATGTACCGCCAATTGAAGAATGAATAACCCCTCGACTTCTTTCTTTTCGTCGCGCTTCTTTTCTAACACGCGTCGCGCGCTTTAAGGCCAAAATCTCACAAAACGAGGGAAAAAGGAACAAAAAAAAACAGTCGGAAAGATCAGAGGAAGATAAATTGGGATGGAAGTTCCTGTAACCGCGCAGACAATGAGTTCAGAAATTAATTATCCCAGCAATTATAATTTGAACATCTCTGTTAAGACCAAATTTCCATATTCTTAATATCCTGGAGGACTTTTTATCCACTCTCTTGTCCATCTGGATTAATTTGGGGGGTTGAAAAGAAAAAGACATACCATTTTTTATGTAAATGCCTTAAAATGTATTCCCGATGGGGTTCAATTTTCCAAGAATGAGACAAAATCCGTGAGCTTCTGCAACTGATCCTCGCAGCTTGTGAAGGCCATCTTCTCCACCGGAGGCTTCTTGGGGATGATGAGTCTTGGCGATGGACCATCTCCAATCTCCCAGTTGAGACTCTTGCAGGTGTCCGTGACGGCTTCGGGACTGTAATTTGTCATGTCCACGAAGACATTCTCGAAAATGGAACTATAAGCCCTCCCAATGAGATTTATCGTCTCCGCTTGAACCTTCTCCTTCAGATCATTCATGATCTTCGCGATGCCCTTCGACCAGTCGTACGTGATGGCTTTGTAGAACTCAACATTCTTATTGGACCAGAGACACTGGAGCACCGTGAACATCCGCTCGAGTTCAGCATTGCCTCCCTTGATGTTCTGTGGGATGCGCTTCCAGAGGAATCTCGCCTGGCTCCTGAGACAAGGAGGAGTATTTTAGTTATTGAATTCTATCTCGGAGCATGGACGGGGATACTCACAGATCATTCTTGTACAGGTAGGCGGCAAAGAGCTCCGTGTAGAGCTGCAAGGAAGCCACTCCATTGGGAGCCTAAAGAAATCCCAGATAAAATCAACTTAAATTCTCAGCAAGCAGTTAAAACAGAATGATTTACCTCTAATTCCTGCCTCTCCAGTGCCGCAATTTGCTGATCAATGTTTTCCGGTAGCATTTTCACTCTCACTTCCTGGCCAAAACAAAAGAAAACTGGGCGATATGTGAGGTTATGTCCGCCCGGTGATTGACATTTCCGGAGCGGCGCTCCGAAAATCTTGAAAAATCTGCAGATTCCGCTACGCTGGCAACCCCGAAGAATGTCAAAAAATGTCAAAATAAGAAAAGCGTTCTTCGTCAGTGTCCGCAAAAGTGCATTTTTAGTCCCGAAATAGGCTTAAAGTTGGAAATATTGTATGTGAAATCGCGTCTTGAGGTGTTCTACCTGTGTTTACTGTTCAATTTAGTGAAGTATCTCGTGGCTCTAGGCATGAAAATGACCATAAATTGTTCCGGCATATTACAACAACAAAAACAATAGTGTGGGGCATTTTTTTTGTACAATCGCTGAACCCGAATGATTTATGAATGAAATAATATAGGACATTGCTGAAAATCAATCGTGAAGCAGTGAGTGTCGCACAATAAGTGAGAGGAATGTCCACGAAAGGTGATGAGGAGACAGAGAAGGACGCCGAAAAGCACCATGACAGTGATATTGGCGAGGAGGACGAGGTCAGAGGGCATTCTTTTGTGCAAAAATCCAGAGGGGGAGTCTCAACTGGGAAGGCCACGCTAACCAATTTCTCTTGTTGCAGAAGGAAGGTGAAACGCGCTCACTTGTGCCATTTAGCAACAGCAATGGAGCCGTATTGGGACGCACAGTCACATTGCAGATGCTCCTCGCGGCCAAGATGCTGCAACCAGGAAAGTCCGCAATGACCATTGAATATCTGGTAAGTCGTTTTTTTCCACTCTAATAAGCCTCCTTGTAAGAACAAATCAATGTGTCTCGCTGCAGGGTCAAAAGTTCGTGGGAGATCTACTGCCGGACGGTAAGATAAAGTCCCAGGAGACGGAGACGGTGTTCTGTTCTCCGAGCGCCTGGGCTATTCACTGCAAACGGATTATAAATCCGGATAAGAAGTCAGGCTGCGGATGGGCTTCAGTGAAGTATAAGGGGAAGAAATTGGATGCTTATAAGGCAGCGTGGGTGAGGAAATGTCAATTAAAGCGAGGCTCTTCGCCCTGTGCAGGTAAAATACCTTTTTTTCTTTATATATATTTTATTGATATTTTATTAACTTGCGAAAATATGATAAAATCGTATAAAAATAAGAAATGAATCTAAACTTACTTAAAGACAACGAAAATAGACATGAAATAGCTAGTTACAATGAAAAATCCTCTAATTCGGAAGTTCATCCCATTCATTAATTTCAGATGACTTGATATTAACGCTTTTTAAATTGCGGTTCTTCAAACCTCAAAAAACTCTAGGATTAGAACTTTTCAATGAACTGTTCCCTAAGGGCAGACGTTACTTGAGTCAATAAGCTACTCTATTTGAAAAAGAATGAAGAGAAAGAAAGAAAAAGTCTACTTTAACCACTTTAACACTAAGTAACGAGGAAGTATCTTGAAGTTAATGTCTTGATTTGAGACGCAACAAACTGGGAAGACAATTAATATTTTAGGTAAAAGAGCTTAGTAATATAGATGTTGCATGATGAGTTCGGAAATAAGGGCCTTCGAAACCTTGAGGGAGCTTCTATAGACTGGATAACTGGACTCTAATAGGCCGCAAATCAGAAGCAATACAGGTATTCACGTAGGTCAATCCGGAAGCATAAAGGAGATATAGGTTCACGTGAACCAAGCATAAAATCCCTATCAACAAGATATTTTATTAAGATAGGGTAAAGGCTTCACTTAGTATCAGCTCCAAAAACCTGAGAGAGGGGAAGGCAATATTGACCTAATTAAAAGTGAAAAATGGAAGATAATTGATCAGATTAGGAAGCACGGAAATTAAACATGATGCTTAGATTTCTCCCAAGATCGGAAAAAAGAGACTGAGTAGAGGGAGTAGAGTTTGATTCAGTCCTTTTACAAATCGTAAAAGATAGGGACTTCTTAAGGCGTGCATACACTTGAGGCTTAGCCTAGAAGACTTAGCGGTTAAAACGGGGCTTTTACTGTAGTCTGAATGGATCGTGCTTAGCCTAAACACCAGAAACACCTTTCTAAAGAAATTCTTTAGCCAGAAGCAGGTCTATCGATGCCCCGAGCCTCGTTACAGCCGCTAAGTCTTCTAGGTTAAGCCCAGGTCTGAGGAGGCCATAAGTCTTCTAGGCTAATCCCAAGTTTATGCGCGCTATTAGGGTTGATAACAAGACTATGAAGCTGTTTACATCGCCGAATTGGATTAAGATTAATCTTAATTTTGTCGATGTAAATGGCAAGTCTAATCTCGTTTGCTGAATGGAATTGGATTGTATTCAATCTGTCCCAATTACCCCAAAGATTTTCGGAGCGCACGAAAGGGGAATAGCTTTAATGTCTATTCTAACCTCATTTTATGTTTGTTTCGGTAGCAAATGTTAAGAAACAAAATTATTTAATACTTATCTATGCCTTTTTCATCAAATTTAAAGACGAAAAGGTTGAAAAGAAGGCTTCGTCTTCAAAGTGAAGAAAAAGGAATCAAAATGCAATTTGTGACACTACGATGTAACCCTACAAGGCCTACAAGGTTAGATATTTTGGGTCAATCCAATCTCAATCTAATCCGGTGATGTAAATTGCCTCTGTTAGATTATATCAGTTTTGAATAATAGAGGGGTTAGAGTAGAGTTTATTTTTATAGTTAGAAGGCAGGAGTTAGATCGGAAGAGCGTCGTGTATGGAAAGAGTGTAGGTCGATGTGTATATCT